>JABEEO010000022.1:0-127367 GCA_013364945.1 Fusarium tupiense
GAGCCTCAAATCGATTTGAGGCGATCGAGGAAGGGCGATCCGCGAATTATGGACGTGGCCAATGAAATGTCGAGTCAGACTTTCACGTCCCACAATCAATGCGTAGTGCTGACCGCCAAGCGCGAATTGTGGAAGAAGCCAATCGGCGTTCAATTTGAAAGCCCCTTCGTTAATGCTGATTTGTTCACTCCAAGCCACCAAGAAAGTGAAGAATGGTCATCTGCAAGAAGAGCTGTCTCTAGGAGAGCATTGACCTTCTCGAAAATGCCCACTTTTCATCCTTGGCCATAGAACATAAATTACTGTCATTCACTCCGGACTGAACCACGCTGCCTTAAACCTCTTCACCCTTCGTGCCCAACCCATACGACAATATGCCCGAAACTGACAAGATCCCACCCTGGAAATGGGAGGAGAACAAAGACTACATCAGGGCCTTGTACCTCGATGAGAGCAAGAATCTCAATGAGCTCGTCCGTCTCATGGAGATAAAACATGGGTTTTTCGCTACGTAAGCCTTCCCATTCTGCTGCGTTTGCTATCGCTTGTCACGCGACCACTTTCAAGACTGATTGTGCCATAGGAAGGCCCAGTATATCCGGAAGCTGAGCAACTGGAAGATGAAGAAGAATGCGACCAAAGATGTATGGAAGCATGCAGAAAGGCTGATTGAGAAGCGCAAGGTCGACGGCAAGGACACAGAAATCGTCATACACGGAAGGATAATTTCAGAAAAGAGGTTGAAAAAGGAGCGGGGTAGATACGGCTATATACAGACGTATGGAAGTCATGGTACTTCTTCTCAATCCCCCCATCACATGATTATGACCCTGATAATTAGAACAGTGACCTCACCACAGCATAGCCCGTCAGAGATAACCGCAATGACACCACCTGGCACATTGCAGGCATCCATTCTGACAGATACAATCTCATTTTTCCGTTTCCAGAGCTCCTTTCGTCTGCTAGGTATAGTATTCAGAACTCGTGACAAAACCATCAGCTAACAAATTTAGTTGATCCAGCCGCTGCCCTCAGCCCAAGCAATCAGCCGGCAAGGGCATCTTTTAACGCGCAGCTGGTTAGTGAAACAGATGTTTCACTATTGGCCAAATTCCTCCCCCGTGAAAACGGTCGTACAGAAGAAATCAAAACCCTCCAGCAGCTCGTATCAGCTATGCAAGCTCAGGTCCCTTCAAACTCATGTCCCATCACTGGCCTACGATCTAGCAACTATGGGCCATTGGTTCACATCGTCGAGTGGGCCGTCTATCGCTGCACCAACAATCTACTGGATTCAGTTGAAACCTATAACTTACTCTATCATGTTTCTATATTGAACTCAGAACACACCGGTCTCGACAACCTATTTCAAGAATTGAGCTACATGAGCGGACCAACCACCCGACTTGCCCTCTCAAAGATTCTAGTCGGTGCGACGAGTCGTGGGCATTCCAGGGAAGCCCGAATGCTTCTCCAACTCGGAGCTGACCCAAGATCGAAGCAAGATAGTCACCCATATATGTCTGTTCTCCAGATGGCGGCAAAATTCCACGATACGGATCTTGTGAATGCATTGCTTCAGAAAAAGGTTGACCCGAACAAACACGACCTCCCCGTGATGGAGTTCAAATCTCCGTTAACCTTGGCGCTCATGGAACCAGGCGCAGTGGACGTCGTCAAATTGTTGGTGGATGCCGGGGCTGATGTCAATGATGGTCATAAGCAGAAAGAGTTTGGAGGGCTACTCTCCATGAGAGGCCATGACTACCGCCTCATCTACCCTCTCGAGCTGGCTGTGTGCAATGGAGAGCTGGAGTGTGCCGAGGAACTTATCAAGGCCGGAGCTCGGGTTAAAGACCCATGGATTCTTGAATCCGCCATCAAACGCAAAGATCGCGAAATGATCAGCGCCCTGTGCACTGCAAGAGCAGACCCCAATAGATGGATACGCGATCGAGGTTTTTACAATCAGTAAGTCTATGAAATTTATGACATGAAGGTCTGTAATTGACACATAGAGGCAACATTGGAAGAATACAGTTTTATGGCTGGGTGTCGAAGCAGGTGACATCGACTGCGTCAAAACCTTGATTAACTTTGGAGCCGAACCCGATGTGCTAAGTTTCTGGATGGCGATTAACAAAGAGGACAATGAAATGTTCGATATTTTGGCCGCTACGGGATCAGTACCTAAGGTTCCCCAACTAGGCATCAGACACGAGCTTATTAGAAAGTCCTTACCCGACGTACAGGCCATAGACAGGAGAGCCTACCTTTCGAGAAGGGCAGCCGATAGAGCGGTAGGCCATATGGCTGTGATTCGTCGCCTTCTCGATGCTGGGAGCGACATCGACCATTTAAGCGTCGTTCCATGGGGCTATCCTCAGACTGCACTTCAAACAGCGGTCAAATGGTGTCATGATTCCGTTTGCAAGCTTCTGCTTGGACAAGGTGCCAACCCAGAAAAACGTCACCCGTCTCTCCCGACTCCTTTGCAACAAGCTTGTGAAGACCTTTTCATCGGTATGAGGGACTATTGGACGCAGAGGAAGCTTATAGATCTTCTCTTGGCGGCTGGAGCCGACGTTAATGCCCCTGCTGCCAAAATGATGGGAGCCGAAACGGCTTTGCAAATCGTTGCAAGAAACGAGGATCTGGATCTCCTTGTTCACCTAACCAATCGCGGCGGGAAGGCCTGCATCCAAACACTGAAGGCTGCTTTGTCCTCTGGAAACTTGATGGTAGTCAGATTCATAGCTGAAAAGGAATCTAGCATCGAACGGTATTTACGACAGTATCTACAGCATGACCAAAGCCTTTTGAAGGCGGCCGCCGCTTCCGGGAACTTGGAGGTCGTTGAATGGATGATAGGGTTCTATACTGAGACAACTCAGGCGGGTACTCTCCAATTAGCCCTAGAGGCTGCGGTTGCAAACGGGCACTGCTTAGTGGCAACAAGGCTTCTCGATGCTGGAGCGGATGTCAACCTAGGAAGTCCTCCGCCATTGCTGACAGCGATAGAAGGAGGACTTCAAGAAATCTTCGACCTACTCATATCTCGAGGAGCTAATATTGAAGCAACAAACAACCACTGCAGCCCCCTTGTCGCAGCCATCCGACGCGTTTGGCTTCAAGCTGTTCGCACCCTGTTAGATGCTGGAGCCGATTGTAACAAACACGTCACCGACTTGGCGAGATTGCCACTACTTGAAGCTGTTCAAAGACAGTCGTTAGAATGCGTCCGGTTACTTTTGGTGTCAGGGGCCGATCCCAACGACGCCAGGGCCTCGGAATGCCTGGGACTATCCGTTTCGAACAGATCTACAGACATAGTACATCTGTTGCTTTTGTGTGGTACTGACCCAAATCAAACCTCTCCCTGGTCTGATGTTAGACCCATACATCTTGCTCTCGAGCAGGGGCAACTCGGTTGTGACATCAACATTGTCAAAGCCCTGATCGAGTGGGGTGCAGACGTCAATGCCTATTCAGCCGTAGCAGGGTACCCGCTACAGATGGCTACTGGCGAGGCTCGCGATCTGCTTCTACAAGCTGGCGCCGACCCTGGACAGCTCTCAAACTCGTCAAAAGCAACGACCGAACGTGACAAACTCACCAAATTGCAAATGGCAGCGGGCTCAGGAGAAGCTGAACAAGTCCGACTCTTGATTGCAAGTGGCAAAAGTGTGAACGAGCCAGCCTATCGCGACGGTGGCATGACTGCTTTGCAACATGCATCTATAATGGGCCATTTCAACATGGTACACTTGCTGCTTGAGAACGGAGCGAATATAAATGCTGACGGGGCTTTGAGAAATGGCCGCACGGCACTCGAAGGTGCTGCAGAACATGGAAGACTTGATATCGTACACTTGCTTCTTGAGAATGACAACCAGCCCGAGCTCTTGCCCCCTCGTTGCAGTGTGGCTGCAGCTTTGGCGGAAGCTCAAGGGCATCATGTCATTGCGAGGGACCTCAGGCGACGGAGGAGTGAGTTACTAGAGTAGTCTAGATCTGAAGTAAGATGTATGGAACAGACTTCAAACAGAAGCGAACGGAGAGAAAATTATCCGCGCGATGCAAGCTTTATCGGCTGCAAAGTTTAGCAAGCTACAACCTCATGCTGCAATGCACATATTTGCTATCGGGTAGGAATATGCACGGCGATTGCCTGGTCATACCTGTCCATGTGAAAAGGAGTGCACATAACAAGGGTTTAATGAGCCTCGTTTCACATTCAGCATCGGACTCAGCGGCTGACAGTGAGCACGGTCGCTAAACGGCCTGCAAATGACAGGTAACCCCATCGCGTTACGTCAGCGGTTCCAGTGTTTTTATAAAGGCCAAGTTCATACACGTGTAATCTTTGCAATCGTCAAATAAAACCTCAATTGCATGCTTAACCACCATGGCCAACTCTCGAGCTTCTCGGTTTCCTCCCTACGAGGGCACAGAGGTCATTGGCTTCCAGTTCTCGAATTCTACTGACCCTGCGTCACTCTCGGATGAAAATTCCGAGCTCGGCAAGATATGGGCGGCCACGCTAAAGACGTATCTCGACCATCCAGAAACGGGCATCGTCTGGTGGGGGATTGTGCATGACGCTCCGAATAAAGCTAAGCTGTTTATCGGTAAGTACAGTGAAGCGGCGGCTCGATAAGAAACCGTGCTAACGAGCGCGTCTTAAAGATTGGAAGAGTTTAGCTGGTCGGGCTCAATTTGAGGCTAGCCAACAAGCAACAGAGCTCGCCAGCGCCTGGAAATCAATCACTGTAGCACCAGCCACTAAAGACACCTACAAGTTCACCTCTAGCGACGTCGCTAGAGAAACGGCTTTATCCAGCACCTACGATACAGTCACAGCTCTCTTGGATTTCCGATTCGCCAATGCGCTCACTTCCAGCGAAGTTCAGCAATTGGATGCCGTACTCAAGGAGCTAGATCGCGCTATCATGCTGAGCCCTGGTGCTGTCGTCGCCAGGCACTCAATTGGAGGATGGAGCTCAGACTGCAGATCATACTGCGTAGCCTACCGCTATCTGAACGCTGATGCCATGAGGAATTTTATCCAAGGCGACAATAAGGTTAGAGGATTATTGGAAATCTTGCAGTCTCGTGCTTCTGGAGGTATGCAACTCGAGTTTCTGGAAACACGAGTCTACAAGCAAGGCTGGCAAGGGTCTGTTACCAAGACTGAGCCTGATAATTCGAATTTATCGGAGTTCATGGCCGAGGCGCAGGCCATGTTTACGTTCTAACTTGGTTGGGACCCAATTGGGATGGCTGTTGAGTGAGGCTGGTTTTGGGGAAATCGGCACGGCTCCGGGCTCGGAGGACCGCTCCGATTATTGATACATCGCATCAGTTAAAGAGAAACGGGCGATGTCGGCCGCAACTTATGTATAATAGATATTATAGAAAGAAAAATGGCATTTGAGCACTGCGTATGTAGTCTGAGTCATTCAAGATATGATATATAGAAATCGCTTGGGTGGTGACTGTGAAATCACGATAGGAACGACGGTTTATCATTGGTGAAACGCCGAGGCTAGCTTCTCATCGCCCACTTCGCGTCCCTCGTAGATCAAAGGGCGCATCACAGGCCAATGACTCACTGTGTCCAGGTAGCCTATTTATATGCATAACTCCTCATCCAATGCTCATTCTTAATCATTATCTCTCTTTCTATTGACGAGAATTGCAATACAGCTCGATCCTATTATGACGTCGCTTAAAACAAAGTTCCAGTCGCGATCCTGGCAAAAAGATCAATTCACCATCTCAACAGACCCCAACCTATTCCCTATCTCGCAGCTCTCAAACATCTTTGATTCAAAGGAGTTCTACTGGGCCAGTGCGCTATCACCCGAAGCTTTCAAGGAGGCTCTTCACAACTCCCTTTCTTTTGGCGTATACGACTCGACTCAATCGTCTGGCCCTGAATCACCAGGCAAACTGATTGGCATCGCTCGATTGGTGACCGACTTCGTTACCTTTGCGTATCTCACAGACGTATGGGTAGACCCGACATATCAAGGAAAAGGCTTGGGGAGCTGGCTTGTTCGCTGTATCCAAGAATCACTGGACGAGATGCCGGATCTGCGACGAGCGATGCTGCTCACGGGAAACTGGGAGAAGTCTGTGCCGTTCTACGAGAAGCTGCTGGGTATGAGTTTGGTTGAACCAAAGAGGGGTGAAGGACTTGCTGTTATGGAGAGTAAAGGGAGAGGGCATCCAAGCTATGGGAAGTCAGGACTGGGTTATAACTGAGGACGAGTGTTTGTTCTTCTAAGCAGGAACTGTGTCTAAACTTAATTTCAGGGAGTTGAAACACCCAAAAGCTAAAACTTCTTATTCCCAAGATTGCTTACAATAAATAACTGCCTTATTGTTCTTTAAGGATTAAATTTTAAAGTGGTGGAGTTCTCGTCTGGTCTTTTCAAGCAATGGAAGATTTTGGACCTGAGAACAGGCAATTGGGGTCTCAAAAGCCTCTTTCCAAGGAACAGTCATATTCTCAATTCGGCTGCGGACGTAGATTTGCATGCATGCCTTGACTCACACCATTTCCTTGGTTACTAGCGAGGCAATCGAAAGGGTTCGAAAGAACTTCTCGGCACCGAAACAATGCAGTAACCCGAACTCAACATCATATTTACAAATACTCTCCTCTATACCGTTTAACGCCACAGATCTACGTGGAACTATACCAAAGCGTCTGAAACCATGCAACACGTCTATCAACCCGTGCCTTTAACTCTTGTATCACCCTCCCATCTTGAGACACTTTGTTCGGAGACCATGCACTTAAGTTCGGCCCCGAGATCGCTTCCAGATATGCGTCGACCACGCGACATTGTCGCACGAACATGTAAGAGCAGAGCTGTACCACCATTGCCAACTGGAGATCGGCAAATCCTGGCGTTATGATTCCTTGCGCGGCATGACGATTAGCATCAGCGACACCCTGCAAGGCACCTAGTACAGCTCCAAAACTATCAAGTAACAGTGCATGGCATGCAGCCACTAGATGGTGCGCCACATTATCGTCGCTCGCAGCCTTGTAGGTTCGGCTTCCGAGTTCCTCTTGAAGTGAGAGTGTCGTCTTTGTAAATCTGGATGAGCATGAAACCAACTCAACGACAACCTCCTCGTTACGTAAGTCGTCTGTAGTAGTCGAAAGAGAATTGAGAATGCTGCATTCATCGTTCATGTCTTCAGAAGGGTTGAATAGCCACGTCAGGACAAGTTTGAAGACAGCGTCATTGTGCAGCAACGAAGGGAAACGTAGGTCAATGTCTCCCTGTTTATGGAACGACCCCCGGTTCTCGAAGACTTCCCGGCTCTTATCAGAGAGGGCTTGGACCTTAGGTGTGAGGTGACCAAGGGTTTTCATGGCGCTGTTAAAACTGTAAAGTGGTGGTTGTCCCATTTTCGATAGATTGTCCCTTATTTCCAAGTTCCAATCGCCTTGAAGCTCAGGAACGCATATGTCCTCCCCAGAGTCGTGGAACCCCAGGTGCATGTTCATCGGGGCGCCGATCATTGATGTCAATGGGTCTGTGGCCTGATGTCTCGCATTCATACTGTCCCACGAGCGGACAACTGGCTGCAGTGTACAATCACCCCATGCTTTGGGCATGAACTCCAAATACGGTCCCGGGGCTGAGATCGGGTCCGACTCAGGTTGGCAAGGAGCAATGGTTTCAGAAGCATAAGGCGGGGCGGTCAGCTGAAGACTATACGTCATTCCAGGTTCTTGGATAGTCGCACCTTCATACTCCTCGGGCGTAAGCGATTCTCTGTGACTCTTTGGAGGCAAAAGCACCACCTCGCCCTTGTAGTAATGAAGACTCGGACGGCCCTTGGGTCGGCTAAGACTGTACACGCACTGAGTGCCATGTCGATAGCAACGACTGCAAGCTCCTGTTCTGTTTGTCCCGACAGGAGTGCATCTTAGCTTTTGGCTATGACATCTGTCACATGACTGCCGGCGTGACGGTGCAGTCGTAAGAGGACTTGGCGAAGCAAAGGGGAGTGATGAATCTATTCGACTTGATATTGATGACATTGTGTAGAGATGATAATTTTCAGCAACTAGTTCTGCACAACATGTGATTTCAGTTCTGAAAGGATTGCAGTGAGGTACCTTGAAAGCGTACTTTGAGAACAGATGGCATTGGTGAATTTATATCAAAATCTGTTCCAGGGCAACATTACGTAGGCTAGTTTATACGTAGTAGAATGTTAGAAGCCAAGATTCTATTGCGTGTCTTCTCAACCTCTAGATATAGATAAGCAGCCTCCTGCCTCAATATCTAGTCCTATTTTTGTCACTTCTATGCACCACTTTTCATTGGGGGTTCTATAATTAAGACAAGACAGATCTATTATACTACTTCTAATTTTGTAAGTCCCTTTGTGCTTGTCATGTCGGGGAATGAGGCTTACGTTTTATCAAAGCATAAATGCTTGACAGTTCAAATCTTATCGAGGTTGAGGCGTTGCTTACATGAGCTGGAGGTTTATATTATTTAATAAAGAACGTTATAGTATATAAATTGTCTTACGGACTTAAAGTTAAAGCAGAGGCTAAGCATCTTTATAATAAATTTCTATATAATAAATAACTATCCCCTGGGCTGGGAACTGGTTAATTTCCAATACAAAGGTGTTGATCTTGAGACAGTAGGGTAAGTATAAAAGGATTAGGCAAGAACTGGTCTAAGCTTGAGATGGATTAAAAAGTGGGGCTATGTAGTGATTGGTTAGCCACTTCTTGATAAGAATTTATCGATAAGCTTATCTCGGTCTTGGGACCGTTTTATTTCTGCGTTGTGCTTACTGCATTGTGAGCTATATGTTGTTATATATCCTCATAGCATAACTAACTTAATACCTTGACTGCCCTAAGTCTCTTTAATGTCCTCTTGTTCGCCGTCTTTAATATCATCCCCATCTCCATCTCCATCTCCATTAACCTTCTTCGCGATACCGTTTTGGAGTGGAACGATAGACTGCGCATCGGTCTTGATTTCCCAGATCTTGATCCAAAGCAAAATCTGTGTCGCGACAATAAACACACCAGCACCTAAGATAGCTACCCAGGCTAGCAATATAATAGTAGCAATTGGCGAGTAGATGATAAAGCCTAGCATCCGCGGCTTGAGGGAGCTTGGGTATGTGCGATTGACCAGCCCGAAAGAAATCCGCCAGGCAGATATAACGACCCAGGAACCGTGGAGAAGCAGGAGAGGAAACATAGATGGGCAGACTAAAAGGGCGAGATATTTGCGAAGTCGTGACGTAATGCGATCCTTGAGCCAGAAGCCAGGACGAGGCGGGGTTGTTGCAGGGCTGGATTTAATGATAGAAGTATCTTTTTCGTCCTTTTTGTCATTTTGGTTGTCTTCATCTGGGAATGAATCGACTTGCTTGGCTGACCACCAGCAATTGACTATGATGAGGACTGCGAGTGTCCAGAAGAGGTCGCTCTTAAGGTACTCGTAGCGGGCGGCGTCTGAGTACCACCAGGACTCATAATGCGAGCAGTGCTTGGCAGTCATCTTGGCGATTGATCTAGATAATGGTAAGAGGAATTGAGATGCATTGCGAACGAGACTGAGGGGAGGATTTTATTCTTTTATTATGAAGGCTGGATTTAAATGGCTGCCTGGAGGATCGTTTTGCTTCCCCACATTCCATCGATCTCCTTGTTGTGATTGGCTTCAATTTCTGAGGATTGGGGGCCGGCCAGTTAGCATAGCCACTACCTACGGGGATGACTGCGGCCTATAAGGTTAACAAGCTACTATTTCGAATGTCAGACAACGTCAGGTCTCCACAAATAGACTGATGCTATACATTTATTCGGTACGTAATAGAGAGACTTAGAGACTCAGCCCCTCAGCTGAAGGTCGTGCAAATGAATGTCATATCTCCTGTAACCGAATACCGAATCCAGCTCTTAAATCCTTCAAGTCACCAAAGACCTTCCCTCAGCCTTCCTAGGCACGACCTGTGTTACTGCACAGAGGCGCGCCAGCCCTGAGACCGATTAGCCCCCAGTACGTGTCAGACTAATCATGGAAACCCAACCGTGACGTACCGGTTCGAGCTCGTCGCTCTACGACGAAATTACCCCTGGTTGCATTCTGGGTTAGGGCTGGTATTAGGAGGGCCAGCCTTGATCTTGATGTTGACCGTGCCACTGGGTCCACTGATATCAATCGATACCTCCCCAGCTTTGGTATTCTTGCCAATAACACTGTCCAGGGCGGTGCGAATGATGTCGGCCTCGGCAGTGTCAGGAGATTCAGTGCTGCACTCCTTCTTGGTAGCCTCGTTAATCTGGCCCGAGATAATACCAGCTATGGCAACGCCACCGGCATTGGCGACAAAGGGTTTGTTGAGGAACTCCCAGAGTTTACCACTAGAGACATACTCAGCAGTGCTCAGCCAAGCGCTGTAACCCGAGAGCAGCACATAGTTGGTTGCTTTGACGACGCATTTTTGGCCAGCCCTGCAGGTTCCTGTAAGGTCGCGCGATTCAAGTTGAGTGCCATCAGATATGGTACTGTTGCCGACGATCTCATCAATATCGAGCTCAATGGCAGACCTCTTATGGACTATGTTTTGTTAGGACCAGAGCGGATTGTGTCGAGTTGCGTTCTGCTTACGTTTATCGTCCCATTCATTTTCAGGGACACCTGTGAAGACCCCCTTGGCAAGCTCTTGCCAGCGAACGCTTTTTCCATTGAACTCGCTGATTTCACCGTGGTTAAGACCGAGAACTCCTTGGGCTCCAAGGAGACCGGCTATGACAGCGGTGAGATATTGAGCGTGAAACATAGTGGCTAGGTTTGAGACAGTTTGTGAAGGAAAGGTATTGCGATGAGTGTCACTTTGTGATGATGGTTTCTAATGCTAAGGGTATGCCACAATTGTGCGGTTTTAAATAGTTTTCCTTCACATCTAAGACTGCTTCTCATCAAGTAAGACCAAGATAGAGCATATCACAATGCAATGTCTTGTTTCCAAGTTTCTGTCTGTACACTCGGAAACACGTTTCTTCTGCCGATATCATCTTACAGTTTTGGAAGTCATCCTTCGAAAATTCCTTCTAGGCATCAATAAGCTTCTTAAGGTTGATGATCGGCATGCTCCGCCTTGTTTGGTCGGAGCTTAACCATAAGCAAAGGATCCAGTTGCTCGTATACAGGGTTAAAAGGCCCCCAACGTCAGCACTTGGATGACGAGGGAATCTCCGCGACCTGCAGATCAATGACGATCAATAATCCGGGAGGCAGATCTCCGGGCCGAAGGATTTATTAAGTTTCCGAAATTAGTCACGGAACTCACTGAATGTCCGAAGTTCTTTCTCGTCGAGAATGCAATAGATACACTGACGTAATTGCATGAGGCTGAGGAACTCTCTTGACCTATGATTGTCTTGGGGAAGAATTCTCTTCGCTGCCTGATTACTGATACTATGTCAGAGATCATCAAGAAGGAATATCTCAGGATCAAAGGATTTTCTGACGTTCTGAAATGGAAGGTCGGTATTTCCCTGAGTGGTGAGTTTCCAGTTTATGGATAGAAACATTGACTTACTTGTTAGAAGATCTACTGTAGTGTCAGAGCTTCCTACGTAATGGTTCCGAGGTCTGTGAAACTCTGCAAGTTGAAGGAAGGATTTACCATTGAGCTGCACTTGCTGAAGAAGTATTAAAGTCTTCTGTTCTTCCACGAATTCGATTCTAAACTATTCTCATCTTCATCTTATCTTTGCAACTTGATCAATACTCACTTACAACACTTTCAAAACACCTTCATCTTCTAACCAAACTCTTTACACAATGATGTACTCCTTAACCGTCTTGATCGCAGCTTGCACTGCTTTGGCTGCTGCTTCACCCACACGACCTAACTCCGCTGGTCTTGCGGCTCGTGATGATCTTCTTGGCCCAGCCACCTGCCCAGACGGTGACAACTTTGGCCTCAACGAAGAGGATGCTGCCGCCGGCGCTGAGGGTTTCAAGTTGTGGGTTGAGCAGGGCGCTGATGGAAATATTGACCTGTCTGGTAACTTCAAGGGCCAGATCTCTGTATGATATTTCCTTTCTTCGAAGTTCACAGCTAATCGCGAGATACTAGAAAACTTATAAGGGTGTAACCTTCTTCGCTTGTGATTACAAGAGTGGAGGAAAGGGCAGCTATATCAACGGCAACTTAGTCCAGTCGGTTCTTCGAAAGGATGGCTATCTCGATAGCAAGTGCGGCAGTGCCAGAGGTGGCTACGAAAGCAGCAACGATCTCAGCATTGGCCGAACCTTTGTAAGTCCAATGCGACTCCATTCATTATGAGACTATTGTATAGCTAACATTTGGATCCTTCAGAATGGCGACCACTATTGTTAAAGGGAGCAAGTTACAGCATGACCACAGCTCTGCGGTAAAGCTAAGGATATACATGTAACTAGGATACTGTCTTTACCTCAAATATTTGTCTGTCTTTACCTTAGATGTTTATTCAAGATTTTTCATAATTCCTCGCTTCCGATATTTGTACTGTTATCCATCCTTTTATCAGCTCGAAAGCCTTATGCACCGTTTCCAGGATACCTGCAAAAGGATCTATAACACCGTCTTGAATTTCAGAGCTGCTTTTTATGCTCAGTGCGCCCGCGAGGATGTAGCCTGCGCACTCGAGGCGGTTGAGCTGACTTGTGCCAGACGTAGCCGTCCTATTGTTATGGCCATAGACCTCCTCATCTTTTAGCAAGCATCTGAGAAGATGGTGGTAAGAGGGCTAGTGGAAGGACACTGGATGAACATGCCCTCCACGAAGATGCTCTCTTACAGCAGCTCCAATGGTTTTTGTCAACCATGCCCAGGTTATCAGCGTTTTAATGCAGATGCAAAAAAGAAAACTGGTAAATTAGGTCCAGGTGTTTTCGTTTAATGCCCAATCAGGACTGTATTAGGTCCAGACTTAAAGCAGATTATTGTCGTAAATCCACCTCGCTAGTGTCTTACTAAACCTAACTAGTAGTAGCTTGAGGGGAGTTTAAGAAGTCTTTAGTTAGATTCTAGGAACTACCGATTCGTATCGGGATATCGGAAGCTTAGCGCGTAAAACAAGCTTCCCCGATGAGTCTAACAATAGTAGCTAAGCCTTTGCCCATCCCCTTAAGTCAAGGGCGTACCCACCTCCTTTTTAACAATCCAGTTTATACCTTCCCTCTCACCCAACCCAAAACTCTGGGTTAACGCTCGTTACACCTTTCATTCTCACGATGCATTGGATTTCCATTGCTGCTCTTATCAGCGCTTCGCTGTTCCCTGTGGCCAGTGGTAGCCCATGCCGTCCCCATTCGACTACTGCCTCTGGCATTTCTACTACTGCTGTTAGTGTTGAGAGCTCAAGCACCGCGACTGTTGAGAATCCTACTACCGTCACCACGACCACGGCCGCCGATGTAACGACTGAAGCTACTGAAGCAACTACCACCACGAATGCCGAGAGCACAACAGCTGAGGAGTTGACTTCAACTACCAAAGCCGAGACAACCTCGACCGTTGAAGCTAGTTCTACCGTCGACGCTGAGACAACCTCGACTGCTGAGGCTCCTACTACCACTACTGCCGAGACAACGACTGCTGAAGCGACTAGTACTACAACCACTGCGGCTGCCGGTCCGACCAATGCCGTCCAAAACGCCGGATTTGAAGATGTGCCAAACACAGCCTGGGTTCTACAAGGCAGCTCCATCATGGACAATGGCCTGGCTCATACAGGCACCCATTTCCTGTAAGATCACTCTTTCCATCTTGCGAAGCCCCTTATTGACAGATGCTATGTAGTGAAATCGACGTAAACAATAACTTTGCCATTGGACAAAACCTCGCCACCCAAGTTGTCAATGGTCTCGACACCACTCTCTCGTACCAGCTCGCCTTATATTACACTGTATTCAGCAGCCCGACGCCCGTCATCATTCCTGGCACGATATGCTTCGTCCAGGTTAACCAGGGTGACTCTATAATACTGCAGTCCCCTGTAAGCTTTGCGACCCTCGACTCATATCAGCAATATAGCATATCCTTTACCCCTACTAGCTCTAGTATCTCTCTAAGCATGAGGCTCCGATGTACTAATGGCCGGAGGGTTACACTCGCTCTTGGTATTGATGACGTTTCTATTTCTACTACCTAATTATCAAATAACTATTAAATTAGAGTTAATATATTAGTTGTTACCTTAATTTTAATTTTATATTAAACCCTTTAAGTAAGCTTAAGTAAATTGGTTATCTAAGTATAGAATAAAATACTTCTAAAGGTATAATTAATATTATTATAGAAATAATCTATAAAGCTATAACGATTAATTCTTAAGTTAGCCTTTAAAAGTAAGTTATTTAATTTATTCTAATACTCTAGAATATTAATAAACTAACGGACAGTTCCTGGCTCTTGGACCTTCTGAAACTCGCTCGCTTACAAGCCATAGTCAACTGTCTCTATCCTTGATGTCCTATCTCGACATATTATAGCCTCTTGTCTAGAATGTCCACTATTGCGTGATGCCCATATCGTGTAGCAATTGTTAAAGCGGATTTTCCTTTCCATTCTCCTGTAGGAATAACATATCCAGCATTCGCCCCCTTATCAATTAGCAAAAGCACAGCAAATTTGTTCCCCCATAGTGCAGCTTGGCAAAGCGGTGTAAGGCCCCAGCCATCAACTGAGTCTGGCCCAGCCTTGCCCGTTTCCAGCAGCTCACGGATTGCACCGACATGGCCCTTCTTGGCAGCATATGAAAGAGGGGTGTTCCCATCTTTATCCATGTGAACGGGGTCGGCCTTGTACTTCACCAGCAAAAGTCTGACAACGGACGTCATACCCCTTTCTGCAGCATAAGAGAGGGGTGTTCTGCCTTTGAAATCAGGGAAGTTCGGGTCAGCTTGACCGATTTCCACCAAGGTTTGAATGACAAGTCCGTGCCCGCTCCTCGCAGCATATAAAATTGGTGTTAATCTGGTACTCTCGACTTGGCCAGGAGATGTTAGACCAACAGTTGCCCCCTTTGTAATGAGAAGCTCAACGATCGCCTCATGCCCATTTTCTGCTGCAAACGAAAGCGGTGTTCTTCCATTGTAGAATTGTGCTCCAATGAATGTCGCCTGTGCCTCAGTGTTAGGGTTGGCCCCCATATCAAGCAGTGTCCTCACTGTAGTTACATATCCATGTTGTGCCATATGGGACAAGGCCGTGCGCCCAAATCGATCCGGTCGGTCGATCTCGACTCCCCCAGTCTCAAGAAGTAGTCTCACAATATGATCATACCCTCTTACTGCTGCAGATAAAAGAGGTGTAGACATATGTTGAAGAGGATCTGGGTTTGCTCCATTGTCCAGTAGCAGCCGGACAATGCCTTGATTATTGACGCGTGTTGCGCGAAGCAGTGGTGTGAACCCCGAGGCTGTTGAGAAGTTGACCTGGGCCCCATTCCCAATCAACAGGCGTACAATGCCCTCATGCTCTTTTTCGACTGCACGGCCCAGTTCAATGCTGATATCGCCAGGTTCCGTGTCGAGGAAAAGCCTGACCAAACTCTCACGCCCGCTTTCCACAGCATAAGACAGTGGTGTGCGGCCGGATTTGGACCTGACTGAGGAAGAAGCGCCATTTGCTATCAAGATATGAACTGCGACTTCGTGCCCTTGCTCTGTAGCAAACGACAATGGAGTGCGTCCTGCGTTTTCGTCGTAATAATACCCCTTGGGAACATCGTCACCATATTGAGAATCCACTCTTGCTCCCCTTTCAAGGAGTGTTACCAGGATGTCATTATAGCCCTGCTCAGCCGCATAAGATAGGGGAGTTCTCCCAGCCCGGTCCCCTGAATTCATTTCTGCCCCCCTATTAAGGAGATCCTCCACTAGCTCAGCCAGGCCGAAGTAGGCCGCTATATGAAGGTGCCTCATAAAGAAGTAACCGAGTGTGAATTTCTGGAGCGCGTTTCTCATGGCAAGACTGACCGTCGCTTCATCATCCAGCAAATCGATAAGCTCGCGGTTCGAAATTGAGGAATCGCGCGCGTGATGGCCCCAATTAACAGCGCTGTACCACCACAATGGATACGAGGATCGGGTAGCAAGGTCAAAGTCGAGGAAGCGGTAACGTTCATTCTCGCTAACCCATAAATGTGCCATACATGTCCTTGCAATGTCTTGTTCCGTCAATGGAAATAGTTCATGGGGATTCTGGATAAGGTATTCTTGCATAGTATAATGAACAAGCCGGATGATCTTACTCGACTCATCAAAAGCCACGAGTCCGGCACAAACAGAGATCATAGTGGACTCGAATGGTAGATCTTGTGTGCGAACCATGCGGTATTTAGATCTCGAAGCAAGGGCGTACTGCAGATCCTCCAAGGTTAACTCACTTCTAGCGTATGTAAGCCACAGGAGAATTCTTTTAGCTAGCATCGCGTGATCTGGCTCCTGGGATTTGATCCTGGTCATGGTTTGCTCGTAAGCATCAGACAAGGCTTTAGCATTGCCTTTCCTACTGCCTCGCTTGAACATGGCTAACTGGTTTCGTATCTCTGTTTCAGAGACCTTGTAGCTAAGC
Organism: Fusarium tupiense; assembly: GCA_013364945.1. Lineage (NCBI taxonomy): Eukaryota > Fungi > Ascomycota > Sordariomycetes > Hypocreales > Nectriaceae > Fusarium > Fusarium tupiense. The sequence goes on from JABEEO010000022.1 coordinate 16,648, forward strand.
AACTTGAGGTATATCCGCGCCAAAAGGAACCTAGACGCCGTTAATAATAGGTTCCATAACCGTTGAATGAGAACATACATTCCGTCTACAGATTCCTGAACAGACTCTACAATATCCCGGCGAAGATCCTTATTTTGCCGGATATCAGGAGGCAACATGTTGAAGTTTCCTTCGATGTATGTTCTAATATCATCCCTCACTGCGCTGATCTCTAGACTCATGCTGTTCCGGAAGCTGGATCTGATCTCGGAAGAGATTGTGGTGTCAAATCGGGAAGTGGCAAAGAAATTGACGTTGAATTCCTGCTGTAGTCGAGCAAGCTGCACCAGGAAGGACTCTCTTGCGCCAGGAGCATTCCCGTACTCATCGAGCGCATCAATTATGACAACTACCCTCGAGTGTTCAGAGACCACAGACCCAAGAGTAGAAATAATCTCTCTGGATGATGGTCGTGTTCGTTGGATAGCATGGTGTGTGTAGAGAGACCGTAAGCATTGCGGCAGCGACGGCAAGCCGGCAGAAAGCTGTTTCAGGATACATAAAAGAAGGCCATCACTGGTTTGTTGATCCTGCCTTTGGAAGTTGCAGAAGATGTATGATAAACCGCCTGCGGAGTCGCCCCAGAGCTCTGAGCCTAGATGGTCAATTATGCCTGATGTTAGAATCGTCTTTCCAACCCCTGGGATACCTTGGCAAAAGAGAGTTTGCCCAGGTGTCTTGGCCCAATTTCGGTATTCCGAGGTCTCAATAAGCCAACGGCCAGTTCCTGGCTCTCGGACCTTCTGAAACTCGCTCTGTTGTAAGCCGTGATCGATTGTCGTGAGCCAGTCAAGAATCTTAAGGTCGTCTTTTCTATTCCGGTTGGTCTTAATGTCGACGACATCTTGGTGTATCTCGGAGACGAGGGAGTGGACTAACTATCAGTAGCTGGTAACTGAGGGAAGGGGATACAGGGAACTTACCATCTTTCAATAAATCCTTCAGTGGACGCTCCATCTCCACGTCAGTTGGCTGCACATACTGTAAGAGCTCCTTGGCAAAAGCCGCGGCTACAATTGCAGCGTGTTCTTGCCACTCTTTGTTCTTGTGTGAGTCGGCGTAGTCACATATGCCCCGTAGGACAAGACAGGGAAAGTGATTCACAAGACCCGCAGCTTCCATCTCAATACAGAGGACATGGCCCCCAAGGTCTTTGTTGAGTTTGTTACGTGATGCGGTATCTTTGATTAGCTTGTCGCCTGATGCAATTAGACCATAGTGAATGCGCATCTCTCTGTCTTTCCTTTTGACAATCATAGATCTATCACAGAACTGACAAGGATCCAGCTCTTCATCCTCGCTCTCATCTACATCTTCATCATCCGTGTTGCAAATTGTGCCTGCAACATGATCATATGACGACTTGAATAGCAAGTCTGAGAGAGACTCGTTGCGTCCGGATGCAGCGGCAAGCTTTGGCCATTTCTGTTTCAGTTCTCCGAGATACTCTGGTATCTTACTTCCGACCAGATTGTGTTGCGTCTCTAGTTGTGTAAGAGCCGTCAGCAGTGACTGAGGTGGGTTGTTAAGTGATCCCGTTCGTTCAAATTTCCCCTGGCCATGTACCTTGCCAGCATCCCACTTTACAACTCCTGGATAGTCACCTGAAGACGTACCGACAACAACATCTCCCAGCCGGACCTTGTTGGATGGTACACCACCACCAATACCTACCATTAGACCGACCTTGATAGAGGGAAAGGTAGTGATGAGATTACGAGCAACCGCTGCTGCTGGAACATTCCCAATCATGCCTTTTGGTAAGCAAGTGATAGCGATGTTGTGAGGCCCGATGGAACCAAGAGTATACGAGTTGATGTCGTTTCGGGGCTTCGATAGTGCTGGGTGATGACAATCCAGCATGGCTGTGGCGGCCGTCAGCTCTTTGGGTAAGGCACAGACCCATCCCACGGTATAGTCGTCGTGCGTAAAGACATCCTTGTGCTTCCTATGTTGACTCATGAGAGGTTCTAACCCTGACCCTACGGGTATGCGCAGATAAATTAGTCCAAAGAGACATATAGAAAAGTGCAAAAGAGGGTCAGCAAAGAGCTTACGACATAAGTAGCCCCCACCATCAGCAGACCCGATTGAAGACCAATCGTAGGCGTGGATCGTCTCCAATGGCCTGCAGCTTGCATATGAGCCCTAGTATTCTTATATGGGGGTCTTACCACCTTGGTCTCGAATTCTGGGAGAAAGCAAAACTTAAGATCTTGACGGAAGAGGGGGAAAGATACGAAAAGATACAGATGAGGAAGCCTAAGTTAAGAGAAATTTTCCACAGCTTCTTTTTGTATCCGCCTCTTAGATTACGACCTTTTGTGCTCTTATGGTCTCACTTGGCTATGCAAAACTGAGTCGGACTTAGTTAAAGCTTTTCTAGGTCATGTTCACTGTCAAAGTATGAAAACGTGAGACTAAGACTTGTTGGTAAGTATTTACTATTCCTCTTATATGTACCTGGAAACTATGTACAGTGAAACTTAAACGGGGCGATTATTTGTTGTCGAATTGCGAAACAAGCACAGACCCACCGAGGCTCTTGGTAGCATAGTTAAGAATGCCATAACGATGTCCAGGGAAGAACTGCCAATCATTGCCCAGCGACACTGTAGACCCAAAGTTGGCAAAGCTGCTACCGTCCGTGCTGTAGCTGAACACAGCAGATCCAGCAGCACCAGGGGCGATATTAGCAGTGACACGAAGATAAATCTTGCGGTAGGAAACGTTGTTCTGTCGAGCTGAAACACTTCCTGTAGACTTGGTGGTCCACTCAGTGTTCATGCCGAGACCTGTGTTGAAAACAAGGTTGAAGGAGCTTCCTTCACGCTCAATGCCGATCCAAGCTGATGAGTCGCGGAGAACAGCGAGACCAGTACGATCACCATCGGCCATCTTGGAAAAGTCGATGACGACTGTACCAGTTCCTTGAGGGCCGCGGATTCGGTGGGTGAGGGTATTGCGAGCTTGATACAGGTCCTTGGTAACAGTAGCGGTCTTCAAGGTCAAGCCGTTGTTGACAGTAAAGCTCTTGGTATCAGGGTTATGGTTCCACTCCCAGTCTGCTCGGAGGCTGGGACCAGTGAAAGTATCAGTGCCGATAGGGCTGGGAACAGTGCGCTTGGGGAGTGGGTAGTCATAGTCGCCCCATTGACCGTTTACAAGAGTGATCTTGGGGAAACCATCGCTGCCCCAAGTAATAGGTGCCAAAGCTGGTGCTCTTCCGCCAGGATACATGTCCACGAAAGACATGTAGTACCAGTTGCCGCTGGGTGTGTCGATAAGACCCCCTTGGTGAGGTGCTCCAGCACGAGGGGCAGTGGCAAGTTTGAGGTTATCAGCGATGATGCGGAGATCATAAGTTCCAAAGGGACCGTTGGTTGACTTGGCGATGTATTGTCCCGTTGCAGGACGAGTTAAGAAGATATACCAGCTGTTGTCCTTCTTGTACAAGCGAGAGCCCTCGAGGGTAAGAGTAGACGGCGGTGACAGTACGACCTGTTCCTTGACTTCGGTCTTCATGTCCTTCGAAAGCTGTGCAATGTGAAGGTCGCCGCGTCCAAAGGCAACGTAAGGAGTGTTGTCAGTATCGAAGTGCAGACCAGCATCGTAATAGCACTTGTTGATGGTTGTGATCTGAGACCACGGGCCAGTTGGGCTTGAAGCACTGTAGACATAGGTTTTACCGAACTCAATGCAAGCAACAAAGTAAAACTTTCCATCGCTCTCACGGTACCGGAGAGAAGAAGCCCAAATGCCCTTGACGTAAGCTCGCTGTCCGTTCTCAAGACTGTACTTGGAGGACCAGTCGAGAACAGGGACGGAATGGCCGATGTGCTCCCAGTTGACAAGATCGTATGATCGAAGGACTGGAGCACCAGGGGAGTAATGGAATGTCGAAGCGGTCATGAAGTACGCATCCCCAGCGCGAGTGACTTCCACGTCGGAGAGATCTTCCCAGATAACAGGGTTGGTAAACTTTTCTGCCATGGCGGCAGCAGCCGAAAAGATGAGGCCAAGAATAGCACGCATGTTGAAGCCGTCAAGAACTAAAGAGCGTTGTCGAACAGAACCCGTCTACAGCATTTCTCTCCCAACTTATAAGAAAACGAGGGACATTCCAATTCGGAGTTTGGACATGAAACGATTGGCGCGCTTTAGCTAAACAGGGATCAGCGTCTAGACTTCTTAGAGTTCTCACGGAAATAAATCCCCCTCTAGAGCCACGAGTAGCAGCGCGCCAATGTTTATTACAGGGTTGAACCCCGCATTATGCACGATGCCCAAGTTCAGGCTGAAACAAACGTGGTCAAACAAATCATCAGACGCTTCATTTATTCGTCACTACTCCGATGATTAAGGGGAGCTGAGGGTGTATTAGCCTAATTTAGGCGTCTTTTATATGGATCGCTTAACGGAAGATCGGCACTTGCAGCATTCGGTATTTGGTAGATGTCATCATGTCCCCTTTCTGAAAGACGGAATGCCTCTTCCGTTAGCCCAGATGAAGCAAGGATATACCAGATGATTTGTGCTCAACTCGCCCCTTAACTGAAACATGACTCAAAGTGTCTTTTTGTATCCGTACCAATCAGTTGAGTCTCCGCCGATGTGATGTCTGTTTCTAGTAAATGATTCGCCTTGTTCCGATCATCCGGGTTCTTCTTCCATGAACAACTGCAGGCTGACGATGCGCACAAATAGTAACTTCAAGCTCGGTGTTAAATAGGCCATCATGTCTGCATAAAGGTTAGGCGCGCAAATTGTTTGTGGTTATCTGACGAAGACACCATAGCCTATTTGTGTAAAACGGCATTCCCTCGTTATCCTCGTTTATCCCTACTTAGCCCAACGCTAACAGGGTCCTTAAACAAATTTGGGTTGCTACCTTCCTCATGCGGAGAAACTGAGATCTACGTGTCAGTATAGGATCGGCTATTTAAAGTTGACCTCGAACTGCTTATAACACTCTCATTGTAGAATTACGCTTCTTCAAGATCCTGAGCTGGCAAGACATTGATTCAAATCAACAGTTGTTCTAAGACTCTACTCAAGATGTGGCTGACTACCCCGCTGCTGTTCGTCAGCACCCTCCTGGGTCTCACTGGAGTTGCTTTAGCAGACAACCCCATTGTCCAAGACATTTACACCGCAGACCCAGCACCAATGGTCTACAACGGCCGCGTCTACCTCTTCACGGGTCATGACAACGACGGCTCTACCGACTTCAACATGACAGACTGGCGTCTCTTCTCATCAGCAGACATGGTCAACTGGCAACACCATGGTGTACCCATGAGCTTAAGCACTTTCAGCTGGGCCAACAGCAGAGCCTGGGCTGGACAAGTCGTTGCCCGAAACGGCAAGTTTTACTTCTACGTTCCTGTTCGCAATGCCAAGACGGGAGGAATGGCTATTGGTGTCGGTGTCAGTACCAACATCCTTGGGCCCTACACCGACGCCCTCGGAAAGCCATTGGTCGAGAATAATGAGATCGACCCAACAGTTTATATCGACACTGATGGTCAGGCCTATCTCTACTGGGGCAACCCTGGCCTGTACTATGTCAAGCTCAACCAAGACATGCTCTCCTACAGTGGCAGCGTCAACCAGGTTTCGCTCACAACCGCTGGATTTGGTAGTCGCCCAAACAACGCGCAGCGTCCTACAACCTTCGAGGAGGGACCCTGGCTGTACAAGCGCGGCAATCTTTACTACATGATCTACGCCGCCAACTGCTGTTCCGAGGATATCCGCTACTCAACTGGACCCAGCGCCACTGGACCTTGGACTTATCGTGGTGTCGTGATGAATAAAGAGGGCCGAAGCTTCACCAACCATCCCGGCATCATAGACTTTGAGAACAACTCGTACTTCTTTTACCACAATGGTGCTCTCACCGGTGGCAGTGGCTACACTCGCTCCGTGGCTGTCGAGAGCTTCAAGTATGGTTCAGACGGCCTGATCCCTGAGATCAAGATGACCACGCAGGGCCCGGCGCAGGTCAAGTCTCTGAACCCATATGTCAAGCAGGAGGCCGAGACTATCGCTTGGTCAGAGGGTATCGAGACTGAAGTCTGTAGTGAAGGCGGTCTCAACGTTGCTTTCATCAACAACGGTGACTACATCAAGGTCAAGGGAGTCGACTTTGGTAACACCGGGGCAAAGAGCTTCAGCGCTCGTGTCGCTTCCAATAGCAGCGGTGGTAAAATTGAGCTTCGACTTGGTAGCAAGACAGGCAAGTTGGTTGGTACCTGCACGGTAACAACGACTGGAAACTGGCAAACTTACAAGACGGTGGACTGCACTGTTAGTGGTGCTACCGGCACGAGTGACCTCTTCCTTGTCTTTACGGGCACTGGATCTGACTATCTATTCAACTTCAACTGGTGGCAGTTCAGTTAAACGGCTTGGGATCTGGATGGTATGAGAGTTTGCACTTCTTGTAAATATTTATTCTAGCTATGGTATATCACTCTCATTAACTGCGATGAGTGGTCATTTGCCTTAGACTCTAGCATCGCAATGTTTCCCATTCATATCTTCCAGTAAAGGAATTTCGATCATAGCAACAACCCGAACCACACACCGTTGTATCAACCCAAAGCGAGATGGAGGCTGTGTAGGAGATACAATTGCTGAAGGCTTAGGTGACATAAGGCTGATAGGCGGTACCGTTTTGCTGCGCCTCTCGCAAGAGTCGCTTGTTGGAGCGGCTGAGCCAGATCTTCATGACGATAGCACAGGCGCTAGAGGTCAAACCGAAGGCCATCATACCGATGAAGGCACTGATATAGCGAGGCTCCTCCTTGGTCACGAACATAAAAGGAGCAGTGAAGTTTCCTAGCACATTTTGTTAGTTGACATTCAGGAATCGCGGGGTAAGTAAACTTACCGATTTGAGACAGAAGGTTGCAAAGTGCAACGGAGGCAGCTCGCTTTTCGGGAGTCTTCGCAAGAGCACCTGGTAAATAGTCAGTACCATTCTGAGTAGTGTAATGACATGAATAACATACCGCTAACATAACCCATGATGAGAGGGTTGGCGATATACATGCCGCCGACATAGATGAAAGATGCTCCGTATCGGGCCTGGGGGTTGGTGGTAGCCAAGCAGACGATGAAACCAATACAAGCAACAGCAACAGGGATGGCATAATGCAGACCACGCTCCTTGACCCTGCAAGACAGCTATTAGTGATTGTATGATGACCGACATCACTTGAGACTTACTTGTCAGAATGCCAAGCGTTGACATAAGAGCCGATAGCAGCAAAGATGTAAGGAGGCGCAGTGAGAACAAGAGCGATGACAGAGCTGTATCCCCAATCGGCAGCCAGACCACGAACGATGGAAGGGTAGAAGTTGGAGAAACCGTAGGCAGCAGAGATGGTGATGTTCATGAGAGTAAGGATGTAGAGCTTGGGGTCGCGAACACTAAGCTTCAATCCTTCCCAAGCACCAGTCTTGGCCTCAGTGGTTGAAGGGCGATCAGCAATGACACGTGCGGCAGCAACCTTTCGCATGTCTTCAGTCATGGTCCACATGGCGCTGCCGGTGGTCGAGTCGGGATAATCGGGAATGAACCAGATGCAGATCATGGCAGAGCCAGCACCAGCGGTAGCCAGAATGATGAAGAGCCACTGCCAGCCAGCAAGGCCGTGAGCCTTCTCAAGAGTGGCGTAGGTGGCGGCGGCGATGAGACCGGCTGAGCAGAAGGCAATTGTCTGAGCTGAGTAGAGGATAGCCATGCGGAAGGCGACTTCCTTTCGTGTGTACCTAGAACATCGTGTGAGCTTCTCGAGTCTGGTGATACAGGAGGGAAAGATGAACTTACCAGCAACCGAGAAGGTAGATAGCGCCAGGAAGGAGAGGCGCCTCAACAAGACCAAGAGCGAAGCGAACGCCCATGAGTCCAGAGTAAGACTTGACTCCGACAGTAGCGACACTGACACCAGACCAGACAATAGCCATGAGACAGAGATAGAGACTGGGTCGAATCTTGGTGATCAACATGTTACTAGGAAGTTGACCAAGGACTGCAAATGTTAGCTTTGTCTTTGAAGGCCAGCCATGTGAGGAACGTACCATAACCGAGAGAGAGAATAGAGACAGCAGAAGAAAAGTTGGCACCAGTAAGATTCAGATCCTCGTCAAACGTGCTCAATCTAGCGTGCCCAATTGACGCTCTGTCGAGATAATTGAAGAAGTAAAGACACCAGACACAAGGCATGAGAGTCATGTCAAGACGACGAACAATCTTCTTCTCCAGCTCGCGCCAGTTCGGAATACCAAGAGCGTCTATCTGCTCCTCGGGGCTAGGAAGACGACCTTCATTCTTGAGATATCCCTCCTCTACCATACCAAGCTCCTTCTCAATGGCAGAAGCAGTGTCGGCCTTTTCATCAATGGGAGCCTTGACATCAGAACCGGGGACTTGAATGTCTTGCGGAGGCACATCACCGCCCGTTTTCTCATTCGAAGTCGTCATATCTTGAGGAATAACGTGGAACAAACGAAGAAATAACGACTATTGAGAAAGGGAGGGCTTGTAAAGTCGAGAGGCTGCGTAAGGGAGAGAAAAGGGCGAGGACAGAACGACGGTGGATGGCATTTTTTTATAGATGAGCGGGAAACACGCGACAAGAGAAAAAAAGTATTGGCGATGGGAGAAGAACAGAAAACCCCGCATCTCTCCAACGTTGGCATGGCTGGGCAAGCTGGGGAAACGGTCGTGTCCCCAGATGGTTACATGTGTGAGCCAAGAGTCCGGGGCAACGAAGAGTTTATTCATCTCTTGGTTTAAAAACTGGAGAAGAAGAAACGGTTCTGGGGTCTCGCGTGCGCGAAAAGAACACACAGACATTGGACTCCAGATTGAAGTATTCGAGATCGACGGTGTCAAATGGCAATTAGATCACTTGTAGTCTATTGCTCTTGGGAGTCATTCGTTTATCATTCAATGGCTCTTCTATGATGCAGTGGCTGCTGGTAAAGAGGCTGAAAATGAGGCTCTTTTTCACAGCGCCGCATTATCGGCCGTAGGTTAATAGGCCAGTCTGGATTCCTTCAGTCCCCTAAAATAATATGCCCATAACAACCCCGCATGCTATTATTGTTCTACGCTTTCATCAATTCGTCTAAGAAAAACGGAGAAAGAACTTTCTCGTATGTTTTTCTTGTTCTAGCTAGCCACATGCCAAGTTCAACAAATCGCAATACACTCATCATCTTCCCCAAATCTAAAAGTGCAGCTCCCGTCTCTCCCGTCCAGTCTGGGCATGTTCCAAAAACACAGTAAAAGTCCGAGTCTTCCCGTGCCAAGGGCGGAGAGTTGATTGCTGCGACCTGTGCTGTGATGCTCCGGGCATGACTACCCACTATAGTGGATTATTCCCGCTGGGCAGTGCTCCACCATCATGTCAGGGCCAAGCATTGCCGTGGGGAAAGGTTATTCTTAAGCTTGTTCAGGACCTTGGCGTATGGGGCTGTCGTTACCCGCGGGATCAAAAGGGTTCTCCGGTGCTACACCAGATCCGACTATTTGCCGTGCCCAGCCAATCCCGCGGGAGATTTATATTCGACACTAACTGTTGAGAGAAATGTGTGTGCATTGACTGTGGCTAGGTCTCGGGCTGGGTGGTCCGGCTGATGTACGATGAAGGTGCCTCAGGCACCATAAACAGTAACTTACTAACAAGTCAATGTGGGGTCGGCGTAACTAACCATGCCTCGAGTGGATTTGGCTTCGGAGTATTTGGGTTCACTCCACCCTAGAGTTCCTCCGTGGCCAATTTTGAGATATCGTCATGTTTAATCAGAGCGATAAAAGTTAAATATCTAGCAAATAAACAAAATAAAAACAAGAAAATTTCATACTTGAGTCCAAATCTGACCAACATTTCACAAAATATTACCATCACGAATAATGTCAACAATGAACTCCGCAGCTACCTCGCCGCTTCGATTACGATGCGGACTTATCCTCAAGAACAGGCTTGTCAAGACTGCTATGTCTGAAAAGATGGCTCCGAACTTACTGCCATCTGCCGACCATAGAGCATTGTATAAGAGATGGGCGCAAGGTGGATGGGCAGCTCTAATCACGGGTGAATTTTGCCAAGAGCTTTGTCTATACGCAAAGAAGGTTGCTCTGACAAGGATTAGGCAACATCATGGTTTCGGACCAGTATCTCGGCAGCAATCAAGACGTCGCAGTTACCAGAACTATATCGAACTTGCTGCAGAGCTGGTCAGAGTGGGCAGCTTCTACCAAGGATCAGAACTGTCATATGATTGCTCAATTGTAAGCCCTGTCACGATATCAAAACGCAGTGACTAACTGGAGCGATGATCTAGAAACCACCCAGGACGGCAATCTCCAATTGGAGCAGGAAAGAGAAGCATCTTCTCTAAGACGATCGCTCCCAGTGCTATTCCCATCAACCTCGGCGATAACACCGTTGCCAACTTGATCCGTATGCTGGTGTTTGGAACCCCGAGGGCCATGACACGACATGACATCGATGTTGTCATCGCGCAATTCACTCAAGCTGCGCAACTGGCTTACCAATCTGGCTTTCAAGGTGTTGAGGTTCATGCAGCACGTGAGTTACATAACATAATGAAGCTGTATTACTTGCTGACTCGATCTCATAGACGGATTTCTACTGTCTCAATTCATGTCGCCGAACAGCAACGAGCGCGATGATGAGTTCGGAGGTTCAACAGACAAGCGCGTCGAACTAGCTCTCCGCATCATCCGATCCATCCGAAAGGAAGTCCCCAAGTCATTCTGCGTTGGTGTTAAGATCAATTCCGCAGACTTCAAGGACGAAGAGGGAATGGCTCAGATGCTACGACAGATCGAGTTGATTCAGCAGGAGGAAATCGACTACATCAATCTCAGTGGTGGATCATTCGAAGACCCTCAGATGATGAGCACCGAATCATCCCTGCAGCCAAGTTCCCCCAGGTCGCGCACAAGTATTCGTGAGGGTTTCTTCATCCGTACGAGTGAAGAGATTCGTCGCAGGTTTCCTGATCTGACACTGCTTGTGACTGGCGGGTTCAGGAGCCGGAAGGGCATTGCTGGAGCTCTTAATAGCAACGCCTGTGATTTGATTGGACTTGGGAGACCAGCTGTGAAGTATCCAGAGTTGCCGAACAAAATCATGTTTAATGAGAATATCAGCGATGCTGAAGCTAGATTCGACGTGGAGTCTGCTCCGGGCGGTGGATGGTTGGCTTCAAAGGTCCGCTCTGTTGGAGCCGGTGCTGAGACGGTAAGTTTACGCCCTGTCGTTGAATCAAGTTTGTATTGTCGTTTAAGATCTGTAATGCTCTGGCTAACGGTATCTAGAAATACTGGGTAGCCACTATGAAAAACCTCTAGTGCACAGGATAATGCACCCCAAAGTCTGCATAATATGTTCCTGGGGCTCCATCATGCTCCGCCATCTAGAGTCCCAGCTATCTTCTAGTCATATATCATGGTATGGTGTCGGTATGGTTTTATCATCAGGAAATATAAGCTTGTAGATATCATTCCATCTCTCTTCTTCAACCATTTTTATATCAGATCCAGGCTCGGCTTTCTTAGCTCGCGCATGTAATCTTTCTGACTGCGCTGCACTAATCCTCTCATTCCCTTGAGGTGTACCACTCAATACCTCACAAGGCATACTTGCTCTTAAATGCCGGTGTAGAAGGAGTTTAGTCTCGAATTCCTGGAAGCAGCGTAGGCATTGATTCTCTGGCACTGTGTGCCTTCGTAATACATGCTCCCTAGAAGAGCATTAGCCTACCAGAAGACCCTTCGATGAGATATACTAACTTGACCCGGTGGACTTTCTCCCATCCTGGCCCACAACAATACCTCGTAGTCTCATAGCGTACTGGGTCATGCTTATAGAAAGGGCAGGCAAACCGCTGGACGCGGGGTTTGGCAAGTGGTTGTTGCGTTACTGACGTTAGGGGGATTGGGTTATGATACCTGTGAGAGTAGTGGTTATAAGAGGTAACTACTGTCGGCAGAGGCTGATCAAACCCGACACTAGGATTGACTGCGATATTTATAGTACTAGGATCCTCAGAAAATTGGCCTGAGCCTCGAGTATCGGAAAAATTGAGGTCGACTGTCGAAGCGTTCTTGATAGTACTTCTGCTATGAGATAGAGAAGAGCCCCAGCTGTGCTGTTTGACGTTAATTGCATCAAGATCGTTAGTGTCTTCCTGAGAAGGCGGCAGTGATTTGATAGCTAAGGAGCGCATATGGCCAACCAGGTGATCAATAAGCGCAGAATTCTCCTTTTCTTCACCGCAAAGTGGACAAGCGTTGAATAGCGGACCATTTGTGCGACCATTTTGATCGGCCAAAACCCCAAGCTGGGCGTCAGTAAATACACCCGAGTGACTGTTCTTCATATGATCAAGGTAGTGCTCTTTGGAGTCAGTTACGAATTCGCCATGCCGCCTCGACGCACAGCGCCATCTCAAAGCATGCTCTGTCATGTGCTTGATCCACGTATTGCTGTGAGCATACAGATGCCCCGACGAGTGACAAGTCTCAAACAAACAGACGTAAGGCTCAAGGTCGTTCTTGACATGATAGCTATTAATTGTTAGCATAACTATGTCGTTATGCATGAACCCGAAAGACGTACTTCCACTTTTGCTCATCAATAACCTCACGAACTGGTAGCACATGAAAACAATATGGGCAGGTGACTTCGGCCACCGCCTCGATGCAATCATTCCAGGCCGTTGCCAATTTTCTACCGTGTGCAGATTTGACTTCTGCGATTATGTGACGATCTTTTGCAGTCGGGGCAGACAGCTCAAAACCTTCGTTGTATCCGCAGATTGTCGACAATGTCTGTTTGCACTGATCGTCAATATCTCGCTCCATCTTTTCGTATCTTTGCGTTAAAGCGCGAGTAGGAGCCGGAGGAAATACGACATCATCGTTATTACTCAGATTGACGGTTTTGGAAACTGAAACAACGGATGGGGCAATAGCCTTCTTGAATTTCTCGGGTGATAAAGTCGTCGCGGTTGCAGTCGAATATACAACACTCTGGGTTGGTGCTGCCAGGAGTATACTTTTAGCAGGTCTTTCGCCGTCATCTAGCGGTTTGATGATATCTGGCTCCGGGTGTGAGATACGTGGAGCAGATATTGTCTGGGGTACTTGTATTGGTTTTTTCCCATAGCGCTCTTGACGATACAGCAACCTTTTGCGGCGAAGTACCATAGAGCTTGCAAGGCGTTGACGAATCTCTTCAGTGGTACCAGGAAAGCGATCATGTATATAATTCGCGAAGATCTGTTGGAGAAATGGTCCTGCATTATTGCCCTCATCGTCTCTGATCGTGAACCCTTCAGCAGCTCTGCTGTCTTGTGTGTTTTTACTAGCACGACGTATCGTGTTTGTGATCTTGTGAAGTAGGGCGATCTCGCTCGACACTCCGTGGATACTAGCGACGAATTTGTTAACACTCTCTTCGATTGGTGTTGTATCTGAATTTATGAGGATCGAGTCGAGGATACGTGAACCTATTTGCCTCATTTGTAAGGACAATGCATCTCACTTTGGATTAGATCTTGGAATCAGCGCTACTACCTACAGGTCTTGACTCTGAACTCGAGTGCCTGCAACAGGCCAATAACAGATGTTTGAACATCTGGGACATCTCTCAGTCGATAATCTAAGGAATCTCGTCCAGTGCTGAAGACGCGGATATTGGTTGTCCAAAGTTGAAATCTGGCGAGCTGATCCTCAATGCGAACTAGTGATAGTTTTGACCGCGGGGCACTGAGTTTGTCTGACTTGCTGGCACTATCGAGGCAATGCTGGAAAGATTCGAAGCACCTTTGAGCACATTCCGCTACTGTAGTCTGAGGAGAGTGGCCTCCTGTCTCGCGCGTGGGTAAGAGAGACATCGTGTTTGCTTATGTTTGTCATCACCCTTCCAGTTTGAGGAGAAGACGTCTCCAGGGTGAGCGCACGATTTTGAGGCCTGAGAGGTGAGGCAGCTTTGCATGGAGGTGCGGGGAATCTCTTCAGCTGCAGCCTCACTTTATCGTAGTCATCTCATGTCATACTATATCAACAGCTGTCACTTAAAAGAAGCCTGCTTATCGCGACCTCGTGACTCATTGCCACCATGGCCGCAGTAGACAATGATGCCCCATGTGCCAGTGGCAGTGAAACGATCGACTCTTTATATCTGACCTACAAGGCTGCCCAGCAAATCACCGAGACTCTTTGGGCCAATGAGCGAGATGAAGAACTCAGATCCTTCTGTGCCAGCCTTATGGCGTATTTAAACATGATAAAGAGGAGTCTAAGCATTCTGGACGACAAAAGTGTGCCTGATGTGGATAACAGCCTCATCACTCTGTTGCTGGCACCAGTCAAACTCATTTTCCCTTCTACTTGCTTCAAAGGCCCAGGCAAGGACAGGCTGCGAGAACTGATGCGGCTGGGCGAGAGTATTAGACGCACCAAAAATGATCATGAAAATTCCAGCAATGTCGTATTATTGGACGTGTCGAAGACATACGAGTCACGGGATGAAATACTGGAGTCGCTGGCTATGTGCGAGGAAACGCTACGCGATAGCTACCTCGAAGACCTGTCACGCTGGGATACAGAGGACTTTTCTCCTCAACTTGTCATTGCAGAGCTTCCGTACGGCATCTCAAATGCCGCGCAATCAATGTTCGAAGCTATGGTGGCATGTACCGATTGCCCATGCAAAACAGAACATGACTTTGGAGCCCGCCTTTATTTAGGTACTCATCGAAAGCCGAAAGCTATTCTCAAGTCTGAAGACGAAGATATCATCGACTTTGATATGTTTCTCTCTGCGACATGCGACTGGCAAGAAGTCCGGGTTCATGCGTGGAGGAACAAAGTTGTACAGATAGTGGCTAGGACAACGAGCCATTCGCAGTCTGAGAGAAAGCGAACAGAAGCCAAAGCGCTGAAGATCAAACGACTTTGTGAAACGATTGCCAAGATCAAGTCGATGGCTGCATACCGTCTTGAGCTTAAGGTGTTACGGAATCAACTGTTTCAGCTCCAGCCAGAAATCTGTAATTCTGCTATCGACGCATCACAGAACGCAGTTTCGCTAGAGCATATCTTGCGACACAGGAAGGGCTTTTTTACTGAGAGAACGAAACGGATCTTAGCCGTCATCTTGGCCTCAACGGTATTTCACCTCTACGACACCCCATGGTTAGAGTCAACGTGGGGATCACCTGACATTTTATTCTTTCGCAAATCATCGTCTTCAATACTTTTCAAGCCATTTATCAACACTAACCTCTCGAATCTCCATCCTTCGGTGTTTAATGGTCCTACCAAATTTCCCGACTCCGACGGTATTCCAAGGGACACTGAAGATCCTGACCTAGAAGATTTCTTCACTCATCCATGCCCAATTGTGATCACATTGGCTTTGGTACTACTAGAAGTATACTTCGAAATCCCTTTCGATATCCTCGCCCAGAAATTCAACGTCAAGCTAGGAACAGATACCCAACCCTCGGCTTTCACTAGATACATGGATGCGAATCTCGTGTTCCAAGCCTGCAAGAGAGAAATTCCTCAAAACTCACAATTTTATCTGGCTTTAACAAATTGTTTAGATCCAAATGTCTGGCAAGACGAAAATGGAGATACGCTAGACACGTTGACGTTAAAAGCGACGATTTATCAGCAAGTCACACTACCGCTAGAAACGGAACTAAGCCAAGCCTATACTTCGATACCTATTGAGGACCTTGACAAATTTTCACAAGAGCTAGACTTTGGGAGTTGGGGACATCTCAATCACAATGGGCATGCGGATTCTCAAGAATGTGTGATAAGCACAAATGCCTCTACTTCATTGCGCCATCGGCAGTCTCTACCCGTTCCGAATTATCCTGGTGATCGTCCCAGTAATGGAAACAATTTATGCGATTCCAGTCTAGACACACATGCCTACCCTCATTCTGCGTATACTGTGGGCATTATCTGTGCTCTTCCTCTGGAGCTTCGGGCAGTAAGAGCGCTTTTTGACACAGGACACGACGTGCATACCAGAATGAAAGGGGATAGCAACACCTATGCACTTGGTACAATGGGCCAACATATGATAGTTGCTGCTTGTCTCCCCTCCGGCGAATACGGAACAAATGCAGCTGCTGACGTGGCCTCTAACATGAAAAGAACTTATCACGAGGTCGAGTACTGTCTCTTGGTCGGTATAGGCGGGGGAGCCCCCTCCTCAGAGATAGATATTCGTCTCGGAGATGTTGTGGTTAGTCTGCCAACGCCACAATCTTCGGGAGTGATTCAATATGATAGAGGCAAGGAGTATGAAGGTAATACCTTTCAGCTCACTGGCAGCCTCCAGGGGCCACCAAAATGCCTGAGGACAGCCATAAGCGCCCTATGTTCAAAACCCGACGATTCTTCAAATTCACTTGCACCATATCTGGAGACTATTGGTCGATCTATACCATGTTCCCCTAACTCAGACTACAGCCACCCAGGGCAAGAAAATGATCGTCTCTTTAAGGCAGTATGCTCTACCTGCTTCGCCCTTGGAGAATGTATTGAAGCGGAGAGCCATGTACATCGCAGGGCACGTCGACCAACAGATCAACCAGAAATTCATTATGGCCTTATTGCATCTGGAAACAGGGTTCTTAAGGACGCTGTTGCACGTGATCGCTGGGCCAAAGAACGTGGCATATTATGTTTTGAGATGGAAGCTGCAGGAGTTATGAATACCCTTCCATGCCTTGTTATCCGTGGAATCTGCGATTATGCAGATTCTTACAAAAGCAAAAGGTGGCAGAACTACGCAGCAGCAACTGCAGCGTCTTATGCTAAGCTGTTACTTCGGCACACTGCTTCTAGTAGTACAGAATGGAAGACTGCAAGAATAGGTTACAGAAGTTCGTTATGTATATGTAATGAAGGAGAGGAACCACAGGCAAAGCGTCGGAGAGCTTAGATACATTGAGTAAGACAGAAACATAAGATATAAACACACTAACATGCTGTCAGAATAACGCAGTTACCTAAGATAAATAATTCAAAGATAGTATTCTTATTCAGTATAGTATAGTTATAGTGTTAATAATAAAGTCCTTATATCTCTAGAAATGGGAATGACTACTACCTATAACTAAATACACTTGTTTATCAGCTTACCAGAGGTAGAGGCTAGTAACATGCCGAAGCAACTATGCGGCTAAAAGACCCAGAAGTGTTCCGGCCTATAATAGCAAACTTCTGCCCAAATCGTGCTACCGGGCTGGAAATAAGGTCGTCTGTGATTAAGGAATTTGAGGAGCATAGTAGTGGTAAGATGGCCTTCCGCAACTGCGACTGTATACACAGCAGCGTCTCCTTCACATTTATAAAATTTATAAGCATCGATCCACGATGCGAATACTTCTCGTATCTTGGCAGAATAGTCTCAAGGATCCACGACACAACGTGAGGCTCTGGCACGCACAGCGCCAAAGTCACCAGAATCCAGAGAGGTCCGCTGTCATACACGTCGTAGCGTATAAGCTGCGCTGGGTCGAGTCCTTCAATCACCGAAAGCAGATGAGCGGCAACGGCGGGAACATGTGTTTTGGGCGCTCTAGGTCGTGTGGCAAGAACGTACATACTCAGGACTTGCGGCGATGTAATGACTAAGCTGACGGCATAGCATAAATAATTGAACGCGGCTTCAGGAGTCCGAAACTGTAGCGGTGCGACGTCTCCGAGCAAGACCAGTCGGTCCTCAAAGATCTGATCAAGTGCGGCAGGGAAGGATGCCTGCAGAACTGGGAGCTGTGATTTGTCAAGACCGTTACGCCATTCATGGAGTACCTGCTTAGTAGTATCAAGACCGTCCATCAACTCCTTGGTAGTGAGAACACACTCAGCCTCAGAAGAGAGCTCCTGTGTGTAGTCGAAGTCAAAGGCATGCGAGTACCATTGCCGGAAGTGACTTAGTACAAGTCTCTCATCTATCCCATCAGAAGCCGCGCATGTTTGTAAGACAAGCCGATCCCTCATCGAGACCGCATCTGTAAGGGCAGATGCGACACCCGAAGAAAATTGCAGAGCATGAGACCTCAACACTCTGTCTCGGGTATCAGAAGCTCGACTAAGTTCGATCTCTAATGGTCTAAATGCAAGTTTTTGTCTGTTTTTGCGAGCCCGCATGTCGGCCCAGCTCTCAAGAAGAAGATGTCCTGTCGATGTTTGGCATATCTCTTCAAAAGATGATATGACAATGGCATCGGCTCCATCCATATGGACGAAGCTTCCATGTACACTACCAGACTCCCATTCGAAGAGAACTAGTAACAAAGTTACTGCAAGGTCCAGGTGGGGGGATTTGTTGCCATTGGAGGTTGTGTCGCTAATCGTTCGGATGGCATCGTTATAGTAATTGATGGCTAGACGAAAGCATGACTGTGTCAATTTATCGGTCTGCCTCTTTTTGATGTGGCACGAGGGTGATGTAGGGTCGCGGCGGAAGACATTCTCTTGAAATAGATTGGAAGCTGAGATGGCCATCAATACAGGTTCAAGATAGGGATGATATAACAGGTCCGTCAGCCAATCACCCATGAGGTGTTTCAACTGCCCATGCACACAGCGATTGAAATGGCTTAGTAGATATGCTTCATGTTCTAGTAGTAAAGAGCCTCTCAATGACTCTTGATGATCAGCAGCGTGCGTTAAAAGCCGCTGTAAGTGAGCTTCATCTCCATTCCTGCCATCATCGATCAAAGCTCCCAGCCAACGATCCGGTTCGCTTAGGTACGAAATGGATATGGCAGCATTGAGAGTTGTAGAGGGGGGTAAAATGCTCTTTTCCGGCGCAGCTGTGCGCTTTGGCCGTTGTGGATTATCCCCAGTGCCGACTGAAGCAGGCAGCCATGTGAGCCGCAGGGTATAACCATCGCATTCCAAGCCGTTACGCGTGCAGTTGGAGCACGAAGGTTTGGCCAGATCACACTATGACGGAGAAGGATCCATCAGTTCGATTCCACGACGCTTCCGTGGGGGGTTGGGATAGTGCTGAGGAGACCAGTATGGAACGAAGGTGCAGTATTACGTACCTTGCGGTGCTTACGGCGGCAAGTATAGCAGCCATCGCGTGAACGGCATATTCGAGTCCTTTTTGGTCGAGGAGGGGCTGGCCGGTACATGGGCGCTGATGGTAGAAGGATTTCACACTTTGCTTTGACGAGTTACTCGGCTGGGCGAGCATCTGCCGCGATGGTGCTTGAGGAAAGCAAGTCAGGTAATAGTGGAGACGTGGCCCCGACTGTTTTATCACGGCATCTTAGTGCAAAATTTATGGGATGTAGGGTTTCTTAGTCTTATCTGGTCGTTCTCGCACACCGCTTTGGGTTTAGTCTACTGGTTGTGTGACGAATTTACTCCATAGCCGTGAATGATTTGAGTAATAGGCCCAGACGTAAGCAATCGACCTGGGCAACTGCTGAGGTCTATGATTATAAATATCTAGCCAGCCAACTCCATAGGCTCATACATATGTTCATTCTCAAATATTCACAACATGGCACGCTCTAAACATCCTTCGATCTATCTGTGCTTGGCTCCCCGTTTCGACAATTGCGGCGTCAGCGCACTCTCCGTACATCTCGTGATAGAGAATCCCTCTGTCCAAGATGGTCAGCCTATGTTTTTGTTTGACACCTTTATGGACAACGTCCCTGGACATCCGTACTGTGAGAGCGACATCCACGCTTCCGATGATGACGGACCTCTGCCGCTTGTCTTTCGCGACATTCCAAGTCTGAATCGTAACACGCAGCAGCAATGGTGCCCTACTCGACAAACCAAAGGTCATGTCTCTTTAAGATTCGATGCCTTTCCCCGCACAGTCTCGGAGAAGACTCCATTGGGGGCCCGTGTGGATCTTCGCAGGGATCAAGGCGGTCTACAGGGCGCTGGTCGTTGGTTTCTGCCCCTTCTCATATCTGAAAGTGTTCACAAAAACACTGTCGAATGGATCTTACCAGAAGAGACACCACCGTCAACAAGATGTGTCTGGAGCCTTGGAGAAGGGCCTGAGCCTGTCGTCGTCGTGGGTCGTGCTGACACGGTGTGGAGAACAGTCTACATGACAGGTCCTGTTCGCTCCTATCCAGACTCAGCCGCCCAGAAAGGGGACATTCTGGCTGCTTGCTACTGGTTCGGCGACCTACTTCCCAACCTGGATCGGCTCAAGGCCTATAATACAAGTCTTTACCCAAAGATGGCAGAGCACTTCGGGGTTTCAGGGGAGTCCTATCGTGTTTTTATCCGCAAGACAAAAGTCGGGTTTGGAGGCACTGGATTCATCGGCAGCTACGTGCTAGAATATGATGAGCCAGTAGCCGACGAAACTGATGATTCGCTGTTGCTTCTTTTTACACATGAAATGGTTCACAGCTTTTCTGACCTGAGTCATGAAGAGGATGGCTATGACAATGATTGGTTCAGAGAAGGTAGTATTTCTCAATCCTCTATTGATATTAAGCTAATGGGAATCTAGGAATCGCCGAACTTTACTCAGCCTACCTACCATACCGCTTTGGATTTAAAGACAAAGCCTTTCTGATTGAGAGCATCAATCGTCATCTCCAGGGATACTTCTCTTCTCCGCGAATCAGCATGGATATTCGGGAAGCAGGTCAAGAGATGTTTTCTGATTGGTATGCTGAATGGATCCCGTATAAGAGAGGCTGCATTTATCTCCTCTTCATTGACTGCTGTATGCGGAAGCAAGATGGTCAATGTGACTTATTATTCAACGGACGTCTGGATCAGATCGTTGTAGACCTTTCCCATCGATGGAGACTCGGCGAAACTGTACGGGCTAGCGACTGGCTCAACCAAATTCGCAACGAATTGGATCACTCTACCTTTTCTTTGGACAATTACTTCAGGGACATGCTCAATGGCAGGCAGCTTATGGAATTTACCGGGCTCCCTTTCAATGAATCATCTACGTGCTTCGTCCCCGTTGAGATCCCAGTTCTTGAGTTTGGTTTTGACAAACTTAGCCGGAGCACGCGGGTTATTACAGGTGTCGTTCCTGGCTCCAATGCGGAAGCTACTGGACTGAGGGAGGGCATGCATCTCTTGGAAGCATCGAGGCCTTCTAATTGCGTTGAGAATGTGAACGAGATATATCGAGTTAAGGTGCAAGATGGCAATGTTATCCGGACTATTCGGTTCTTGCCTCGAAGATTAGAAAGGGTATTGGGCTGGCAGGTACAGGATAGTATATCTTCACTCTAAATAATTTCAAGGCTATATTTCTGTCGGCTACGATATGACCGCAGTCCAAATAGTACGTCGTTTGATTCCAAGGTGACGCAGCCCTGATACCTCCGGAAACATATCATTTTGTTGCACCCATAAGCATCTCGGCAATCTGCTCTCCCGTCAGATCATCAAAGTCATCCCTCCAAATTCCACGAGCGGCTAGGGCTTTGTTGGTCCAGTCAGCGCAAATCTTCTCCTGCTCTTCGGGATCGTCTTGTGTTCCAAGAAAGACCAGCCTGCGACATGCACGCCGATAAGCGGAGGCGGATGTCTTTGGGATACCGAATTTGGATGTGAACTGGTCGACTATCCCGTTGGGCGTGGCGTGTTTGAGTTGGCGATAATCGCTGTAACCGGCTCGCATAAGCAGAGAAGCTGTTTTGGGTGTGATGGTCAGCTTCTGTTGCAGTAGTGCCTGAGCTGTAGTCATCGTGTTGTCGTGAATGCTGGATTGAGTGCTACGTGAGACGGGTACAGGGGAGAGCACTATGTCGCAAAAGAAGGTCAAACGTAATAGTAATGGAATGAGCTGATGCGATCATGTATCTTGGGACTGAACGGCGAATTTGAGGCGACAATCTAGGTTTGAGAGAGCTTCAAGACAGTGATTAAAGGTGAGAAGTCATTCACGATCAGATATTGTCTTGTGATTCGACTTTTGGTTGGCACACTCACGCTAAAAGCGCCACAGTTTTATCGCAAAAGCGTCTCGTGTGGCCCGTGGGATAACAAGTGGGGGTCTTGGACATGGCGGGATACAGGGTAAGAAGGCAGAGGGATTATGTTTTAAGCGCATAATAGTTGCTAATGTGGTTACTTGAATTGCTAGATAAATAATCTGACCTTCTTTGAGATATTCTACTTTACCCTATTTGCAACTATAGGCAGTCGGCACAGTGATCGGGATTATAAATAAGTCAGGCCCGATAGATTGCCTACGGGCCCCTACTCTTGACTATGCTAGTATAGTTGGGGTTATTAGTGGAGTATGTTCGAACATGATTTACCGAGCACGGCCGGCTGGCTCTGGGTGCTCAGACTGTCTCGCTGCTGGCGCTACATTCAAGCCAGGTAACAGCTGCCAACTTGCCGGTGGCGTGACACGCTCACCCACACAGATCATGGTCGCCAAACACATGCAAAACAATTGACAATTGTTGTTATAAACATTGTAGTTTGGCACCATTGTCGCGATCACTCCTTCGGCTGTACAGAGGTTACCATGCAGGTCTTTGGGGTATTGTAAGAATACTTACCGGCCTGTCGAATAGCTTCATCGTTGAAGGTGGTTTTCCCAATCCAGAAAGGCTTCTGCCATGCACCAAGGACTGTTTGATCTGTTATCTTGCCATTGTTGTATGTAACCTTGAGGTCCCTATCACCACCGAACTCGTGGTAGTAATCGCCAACAATGACAGCCCAGTGATTAGTTGGATCTGCAGCCGGGTTTTGGAAAATCAAGGAAGGCGACACAGCCACTTGAGGGTTTATCGCAGCACCAATGAGCTTGCTGATCATCCCGCCCACCGGATGAGATCCAAGATAGTTGTCGCGAAGCGGCTCATGCTTACTTGGTGCTGCACGAGGGGCCACGTTTTCTTGTTTCCTAAGAACGCCCAGCTTCTGCAGTGAATATCGAAGACCGTGGAGAGGGAAAACTCCTCTGTTGGAGTGGTCCGTCAGAGCATGAGCCGGGGACACAGTGGTGCCAACGACTTACTGAAGATGCGCCCAACTGATCATTTATCAAGAAACGCTCTACATTCAATATCGGAATAATTTTGCACATCGTCCAGCCCCATGTTTGTCTCTAGTGTTTTTGCGAGCCGGTTTGTGATGCTAGTGCAGAGCAAGGAGAGGGAAATGTGGCGTCATTGTAAGGTCTAAATAGTCATTCAATGTGGGGAGGGATGATGGAATAATGTCCATTCTAGACATAAAAGGGAACGCAATCAACGGTCTTGTCCGAAGCTATGTAAAATGTGGCTGGCTAGATATTAATCCGGGCCGCACAGCTGTTTAATCCTTTGCCTATGGCCTGTAAGAATCGCAAGACATTCAGTCCGTAACCGCAAATTTTATCTGACGCGCGTTTCACGTATCGCAGTTTGGCCAATGTTCTGCTCAATTCTCTCGACTGTCAGGTTACATGGATTCCTAAAGCTGAATATTCAGCGTATTTCAGACGATATTGTCAATAGTCTGGTCGCTGGTGTATGCCTTGCGCTGTTTTTGGAGGCCCTTGAATTAACCGAGGGAGGCCGAATTTTACTCTGTACAGGCTGTGCCCCAGCATCTCTTCCAGCCATATGTGGCAATATTAGTTACAGGCTTTCATCCAAGCCCGTCACCCTACCGATCTTTCAGCTTAACATCCGACACAAGATGTAATTTAAATAATATAAAGAGGGTAAACTCCTAACAATCACGTTAGCAGTCAATTATGGTGTGTAAAAAGCTCACATACTAATAGCCATATGGGAAAGAATGTCACCATGAAGCGCAATGTTCGAGCCCGATGACCTTCCCATATCTCCCGCTTGTATCTCTTGCCGAGGATTTGGCGTACGACGACACGAGCATATTGGTCTGCGGGCATGCCATTCTTGTTTCCTCCGTTCTTAACAGACTCAACGGTGCTTTTGATAGGTCGGTACAGTGAGTCTTCGGAGATGAGAACACCGTCTCGGAGGATGTTGCTGCGAACATATCCAGTGACGACCTCTATGACCTCGATAGACAAAGGCCTCAATTCCTAGGCTCAATGGTCAAAATGGAACTTGAATGGGATATTCTAAGTTGTGAATGGACATGTGTAGACTAACCACTCGAAGAGTCTTTGTATACTGACTGAGAGCCGCCTTAGAGGCGTTATACACTGATTGGCATACAACAGGAACGTCGCGCGTAACACTTCCAATTTGAACAATTCGTGGCCGAGGAGCCTTTCGCAAAAGCGGGATAAAGAGCTGGCACATATGCATAACAGCTACAACATTAACTGCGAATAGCTTCGTGACTTCGCTGACGTCAATATCCGTAGCTGGTGACGCGTAGTGCATCCCTGCATTGTCGATCAGTATGTCCAGGCGTCCTTGGGTGTATTTGTTGACCGATTCTCGAAGCTCCTCGAGGCTTGTCGAGTCACTGAGCTCAAGAGGGAGCGCAATGATGTTTGCATGTTGTCTTGCCAGGCTGTCTAAGGACTCGATACGCCTGGCTGTGGCGAATACAGTATAGTTGTTCTTGGCAAGCGCAATGGCAAGTTGCTCGCCGATGCCACTGTTGCAGCCAGTGACGAGGGCAAATGGCGGTGCGTATGAGGCAGTCATAGTGCGATTACTACGGTTCCGTGAGAAAGCGTGATTGTATTGTTCACTATCTTATATGCCATGCAAGACTGGGGCTCATGAGGTGAAGTCGCGCCTCGGATGAGAGCTTGCCCCGGATTTCTGCAGCGAGTTTCATAGATACCGAGGCTTAAATTTTATGGATCACAAGGCACGGGATCACGGTCAAG
Organism: Fusarium tupiense; assembly: GCA_013364945.1. Taxonomy (NCBI): domain Eukaryota; kingdom Fungi; phylum Ascomycota; class Sordariomycetes; order Hypocreales; family Nectriaceae; genus Fusarium; species Fusarium tupiense. Next base: position 41,565 of record JABEEO010000022.1, read on the forward strand.
TACGAGTCTCCGATTGACTCCCGTCTTGGTCTCCGACAAGCCCGACTTCTGCTCTAATCGCAGATCCTCCGAGGCTAACTATACGAGCCGTTGGCCCCACCCTGGAGTGATATGCAGGGTGTGTTTTAGAAATGGACCAGGGTAAGAAAGAGCGCTTTCTTCTCCCTTGCTTGCGGGATGTCCGTAACCCCTATTCAGCATAGCCTTTCTCGCATCTATATCATTTAGTAATCGTCTTCCGCGGATAGCCAACTCAGGCGCCTGTACGACAAATGGGGGTCACGGGATATCATGCTGAGTACAGGTATCAGTCATATAACCTTGGGCTGGTAACTTTTGTGGGGACACGGGGACGCCGTTTTGTGAGACACGGAATTTGAAAGCCACAGAAAAGCAAGGATAAGCGAGGGCGAATAATATGTATAGAGTGACAGCGACGTCATTCTGGGCTTCCTGGGCCCAGAACCTTGAGAGATATGTGATTAAAATATTAGAATATGAAATTATTAAAATACTAAAATATTAATATGTAGGCACTATTAGTTATTTAGTAGTATACTTCTAATGTATAATTACTATAGAGGATATTTTAGAAAATGGCTTGAATTTTTCATAAACAGCTTTTAAGGAGAATTTACTTTATAGCGTGGTGGGCAAAGCGTTGTTCTATACATTTGCAGTATATGCAGGGAGAAATAAATAACTTATTATCTAGCATCAACCTGAAACCACCAAAAAGCAGGTACAGCTGAAAGACTAGAGTGACAATTAAAACTTATCTGTGGCTGAGACAAGGCGGCCAATCAACAAACGACTCTACCGTGTTTCTGATCTTAGCTGCTACTCCCCACCGCCCAGACTTCGAGACGAGGTCTAGGGGGTCAAAACCTTCCAGTGCGAGGCCGCACGAGCTCAGAGTCTGGACCTCGATTGCAATAGCTGAGGTATTGACTTAGAATCGAAGAGGGCATTTATGGTTCGGAAGCTCTAAATCCGAGTGTAATGTAGGGTCAGGCTCTAATTATATAGATAATAGGCTACAACCTCGTTTTGAGAAGATAATAACAAGCTTTCAAATCCTCAAATCGGTCCATTACTTGAATCTTTAGTCGAAAGCATTTTATTCTGATTCCATCAAGTCATATAACGCTTGCTATTCGTCAATAAGTCGCATACTAGCGTATGAACCCACCAGAGACCTGCATCTTTTGCACCTTCACAGATCAGAGATCTCGATTGCTTGCATGATGCCGCAGATGTCCATACGCAGCACTGGTCCCTTCCTGGGTGCCCGCCGATGGAGGGACTCGTTCCACTGTTCATGCTGCCAGAAGAGGAGCAGTCACACGGCAGAGTCATCTATCACATCACCCAGCCATTCTTCCTCACCGACAAACACTCCAATAACAACACGCAGTAGCTCGCCTCATCGACAGAGCTCGCTTCCCGGGTACTCGCGCCCAATTGCCCGGGCTCCCTCAAGATTACACGACCGGCGATACCTTGCCACACATGACGACAATCCTTCGCCTGCCAAAACACATTTCACCGGGCTTGCTAGTGAGGTGCCTTTACGGAGCGAGCCTACTGCTCATGACCGCCGCGACGTGGAATGCCGTAGCTATGCAAATTCCGATGATTGTCCTTCTCTGGAGGCCTCAATTCCTACACCACCAGCCAAGTCGCGGTGGTCGTATTCTGCCGCTAGCATACAGAGCACAGATACCCCGGCACTGGACGAAAGCTCTGAGACATTCACCGAAGGCTCTGATTTGGCAGATGACAATGAAAGCGTCATGATCATGGAAACATATCGAATATCATGCAAAACAGCAGTATCGACACCTACCCTTGTCGAAATTATCAACACACATGAAACTCAATCCCGTTATGAAGATATGTGTGCAGATGTCAACAGATTATGTTACGGGAAAGCAGATAAGAGATATGGTATGATATTCTCAGATATTGAAATTGGTAGTCTATATACATTGGCACTCTTATAGATATTCTAGTTATTGTAAATAACATACCCTAAAGAAGAAGTATTAATCCGACTGACTTTTCCCCATTGTGAACCGGGCCTTGCTTCTTCTGGCCCATTGATGGTAGATCCTCCGAAGCTTACTTAGGTTCCTCCGAAGTGAGCAGCAGTGTAAGTGGGTCACGGAGGGACTTTAGGGAGTGGCCAAGGTTGTCCCCGCCGTCGTTAATTGCTACCCCAGGTTCTAGACAGAAGAAACTTACCGCAACAAGCTCTATAAAGGCCATGGAAGAATAAACACTATAATCTGAAAGACAAGGGTAAAAGCTCGTCTCTCGACATTCTACTATGTCGCTGGCATTAAAATTCGCATTAAGTGTTCTTACCAAACTGCCCAGGTGCTTACGAGAAGCCGTCATGCCTGACATGCGCATCCCCACAATCACCAACGACCCCTCCAAGGTCCAACTGTCCCGCATTGCCCACGTCTACTTCGAACACCCTGACCTGGACAAGTTCGACAAGTTTGCAAATGACTTTGGCTTTGTTAAAGAAGCTCAGGTCGGAGACTCTATTTACTACCGCGGTTATGGCATAGACCCGTTTGTCTATGTTGCGACTAAGAGTAAAGATGGAAAGCAGAGATTCCTTGGACCAGCTTTTGTAGCTGCCTCTGAGGAGGAATTTGAGAAGGCAGCTGCTATTGAGGGCGCTGAGAGAGTCTCTCTTGAGCATGCGCCTGGTGGAGGGAAGATGATCAAGTTTAGTCGTCAGGATAATACTTTCTTTCATGTTGTATATGGTCAAGAAGAGAGAAAGATTGACTCGGAAGAACCTACTGCAACACATGAGCAGCAGGGACCGTATAATAAACCGTTCACGAAGCCAAGACGGGGTGAGCGATATACCCTTATATCCTTCTACTCTCAGATGCTTACTATTCATAGGAAAGTATCAACGCTATCATCCTGGCCCAGCACTCGTCCATAAGCTCGGCCATTTCGGTTACGTCGTCCCAGACTTTGACAACGAGCTAGCATGGTATACAAGCAACTTCAATTTCGTCCCTTCAGATATTCTGTATCACTGGGATTTCTCCAACATGGATGTGCTCACATTTATGCACCTGGACCTTGGCGATGAGTATTCCGATCATCACTGCTTCTTCATGCAGCGAGCTGAACCTCACGTCAAAAAGATATACTGTCACCATACCTCGTTTGAGGTAGCAGACTTTGACACGCAGCTCATTGGACATGAGTACTTGGCTAGCAAAGGCTGGAAGAGCGTATGGGGCGTTGGAAGACATGTCTTGGGCAGTCAGATCTTTGATTACTGGGCTGACCCGAGTGGCTTCAAGATTGAGCATTATGCTGATGGTGATGTTGTCAACCGCGCAACGGGGACTAATAGGGATGTCGTTGGACCTTTTTCGGTTTGGGGTCCCGAAGTACCTAAAGACTTTGGAGAGAAGACTGTATGAACGGGCTTGGCATCGCGAGAGGCTGGGAACTAGTTGCATAACTTTGTATGTCCGTATCATTGCTTTGTATGTCTTGAAAGTAGTCATGTATCAACAACGGAACTCTTATTTATGCTATTCACTAGATTCCTCCCCCTACCTTTCCTCCTACATTGACCGAAACTCTCCACTGAGCTTAAAATATAAAGTTGATAAAACTTTGAACTTCAGCTAGGCATTCTCAACTGTCTTTGCCTGGGACTGGTCTTCAAGCTTCTGATCCAATCGCTCATCCATATGAACACTGACAAAAATATCGCCAAAGACCTCGCTAATTTCTTCCAGAGACTTCCCCAATGTTTCGGGTAGAAAGAAGAAAACCATGGCCAGCGTGAAAAGATTCATGGCGATAAAGAAGAAGTAGTAGCGCCAGCCAACATTGCTAAGCGCTGTCGGGGAGGCCTGTGCGAGCACTACCTGAATGACAAACGACCAGAAGGTAGATATGGCGCCTCCGAAAGCGCGGATCTGGGTAGGGAAGATCTCAGCCGTGTACACTGGCGCGCCCGAGTTCCACGAGAGTGAAAACAAGATACCGAAGAAAATAAGGAAAAAGATACCAAAGCCATTTGCCACCGTGTTGCTGCTACCGCCATACACAGCAACCAGTGCCATCACTATCGCAATGTCGATGGCCATAGCAGCGGATCCAACCATGAAGAGAGTGCGACGTCGTACCCTGTCAATGATCCAGACTAGACAGAAAATGTTGGCCAGTGGGCCAGTGGCACCCCAGACACCAGCGAGAAGAAGAACAACATGCCCGTGGATGCCCAGGGACTTGTACATAATGGTCTGGTAATAGTTGATAGCGGAAATTCCACAGATCTGCTGCCCAATCTGAACACCACAACCGAGGAGCAGACGCTTGCGGTACGATGGTTTGGTGAGCATTACCTTCAAGGTTGACTCCTCATTTTCACGTTCCCACTGGATTTGATCGCGCATCTGTGTCAGTTCTCTCTGGAGCATTTCATCGTCATTACCAGTCCTCAGCCGCTTAAGCACGATCTCGGCTTCGTCCAGCTTCCCACGTTCAACCAAAAAACGCGGAGATTCAGGTATGGTGAAAGACAGAGCCAGTAGTAACAAAGCCCAAAATACCTGGAGGCCAACAGGAAAGCGAAACTGTAACGTGCTGTCCTCAGCAGAAGTCAAAGGAGGAGATTAGTAGTAGGTAAGACTTACGGTGAACTGCCCGGTCGTGTAAGACACGCCATATCCAATCCAGTTTGAAGTCATGTATCCGAACCCGACAAACTGGGAATGCAGGCCAGTAAAGAGACCTCGCTGGGTATGAGGAGCGATCTCGGATAAGAACATGGGGATGGCGAAGTAAATGATACCAATTGCAAGTCCCGCAATGAGGCGGCCAACTATAAGCATGGCCGTGTTCTGAGCAGCCGTCTGAAGAGCAGTACCAAGGGCTGCGACGACGGCGCCGATCCGGATCGTGCCGCGGCGACCGAATTTGTTACCAATCGGGCCAGAGAGTAAAGAACCCACGGCACCACCAGCGGTATACACAGAAATGATGCCACCCAGCATCGAGGAGCTGGGGTGAAATTTATCCTCAAAATAGGTCTGAGCGAGGGCCGTGCCGAAGATTCCCGAATCATACCCCCAGAGCAAGGAGCCAATTCCGACTGCGAAAGCTGTTTAAACACGAACACATAGGTAGTTAGTATCGTACATGTAACCGTTATCTGCATAACAGGGATGGGAGTAACGCCGGCTTACCACACCAATAGCTATAGCCTGATGGCTTGGAATGAGTGACAGCAAGCGTAGCCATGTTGACGATCGTTAAGTAGCGTTCCTCTGGAAGAGTATAGAATAAGAGGCTTGGATGATGATACTTCACATAAGCAGGTAAACAGAAATGTTCTTATATATTGACTAACACGACGAGACATAGAAGGGCAAAAGTCTAGACCTCGCTTGCTAACGAGGCTACTAGGCTGGCAAGTGCAAGAATTAGGTCTCGAACTATTCATTATCTGTTTATCAACCGTCGGATTTTTACAACCTTGGTGTCTGCCATTCCGGGTTCCGAGTTTGCCGTGGCCTCAGCTGATTCTTGAGAGCTAAAGCAGGGTAATCCATGAGATCTACAGGAGGCTAAATTTGATTTAGCCTAGAGTCGGAGAAAAGACAGACAGGCAGACAGAACGCGGGGTAGCTTGGGCCTGGGGAATAACTCATTTTTCTTAACTACCTTAGGTATAGTTATCCCTAGATACGAGATTCTCATACCTACGGATACGCAGATAGAATTTTCAGGGGGTCAATGCTAAAAGGTCAATGCTAAAACACTAATTCCGCTTGGAGGTTAGTCGTATACCATAAGGGGTAAGCCATCCGGACCAAATTGTGGAGATTTTTAGTACATTCATTAGAGGACGTCATCGTGAAAGCTTCTGGGTAAAAGCTTAAATGAGGAAAAGAAAATATCACTTGGACATTCGTCACCTGCATTCATAGCCTAGAACTTACCATTTTAGGCGGCGGTTACCACCATAGATACTTCATAAGAGGGCTTAGTGGAAGTGGACTAGAGTTGAGTGTGCGGTTTCGAAACAGCCTGAAAGCTATAGCATTGCATTCCCGTTGTTGAGGCTGGGTACAAGATTGTTACCTTGTGAATATGTGATATTTCTGGTCTCACTGGTACTATTACCAGTGATAGTACGGAGTAATAAAACTCATTTAGCCTGAAGACCAACTTCATTGTACTCCGTCCGCCTACACCAATCGCTCTCTAACGTTCTGATTTACTATACTATTGTTTTTAGTATCTAAAAAAATAACACATGTGCAGTTACATGAGTCGTTAGAGTGTAGTATGGTGGGCACGTCTTTACAAGAGACCTGAATTGTGCCCAAAGTCAAGTCCCGCAAGCTGCACATTATGAGCCACACGTCGAAGGCATATACGCTTTGCAGGTGGAGCATCCGGCGTTCCAACATAGCAGCACAAAAAGAAGAGAAGGCGGAAGTAATCAGACTGCGATTGCTAAGATAAAATCCACCTATGAGTAACCTAAAAGCCTAAGTTTGCTCAATTAAGGCGCTATTCCATCACAAGTGGGAATCAGGTCCAAGGACAAGCACTCGAGGTGCGCCACCAGCGCCCTCAGCGTCTAGTTGGGTGTCGCCATGCCCAGCAACCGATACCTTCAGGACACTATCAATTGTGCCTACAGCAGATGCCGAGGGAACAGGTACCTCCACTACCACGTCCTCTGGCAACTTACCAATAGCAAGAGCTGTTAAATGACTGGGCCAGTCGTAATCGGGACGATCACCTGTTCCTAACAAGATGGCGTGGCCTTCCCGAACCAGCACAGGAAGGTGAAAGTTATCAAAGCTTTCACTCATCCATGCTGGACCAACACGCGCCTTTCCGTCAAGAAGGCCAATCCAAGTTCCATGAGGTACGTAATACTCGACAGTCCCTTTGTCGTTGAAAATAGGCGCCACAAGGAGACTGCTCCCAAACATGTACTGTTCGTCGAGGGCCGCACATGTTCTGTCTTCAGGGAACTCGATGACCATGGCCCGCAGCATTGGAAGCCCCCTATTGCAGCAATCGATGGCTTGGGAAAATATGTATGGCATCAGAGTGTTCTTCAATCGTGAAAACTTGGCCAGCACTCGGATGGACTCTTCGTCTACCAGCCACGGTACTCGATAAGTGTGAGAGCCGTGTAGACGAGAATGTGATGATAAAAGCCCGAATTGTACCCATCGCTTGTAGATGCTGGGGTCTGGGATGTCCGTGGACAAACCTTGGGCCATGAAACCGGCTATGTCGTGCGACCAGAACGAAAAGCCTGACATGCCAAGAGACAGACCGCCTCGCAGCGACTGAATCATACCAGACCAGGTCGACTCACAGTCACCTCCCCAATGAACTGGGAAGCACTGTCCTCCGGTTGTTGCAGCTCGGGCAAAGACAGCCGCCTCATCCACACCACGTTCTTCACATATAGCCTCAAACACAGTCTGATTGTACAGGAGAGCGTAATAGTTGTGCCCTTGTCGGGGATCCATGCCGTTATGGAACTGCACGTTCTCCCACGGGATGCGCTCACCAAAGTCAGTCTTGAACGTATCAACTCCCAGCTTAAGAAGCACTTTCAAGTGATCCTTGTACCAATGGACGGCGGCAGGATTGGTGAAGTCTACTACAGCCATTCCGGCTTGCCAGTTGTCACCTTGCCAGACAGTATCATCAAGGCGCTTGATCAGGTAGTTCTGTTCCATTGCCTCGTCGAAGACTTCGGATTCCTGCGCGATGTATGGATTGATCCATACGCAAACCTTGAGACCACGCCGACGAAGGTTTGCTAGGAAGTTCTGAGCGTCAGGAAATTTGACTGGGTCAAACTTGAAACTTGTCCAAGTGTATTCGCGCATCCAGAAACAGTCGAAATGAAACACGGACAGAGGTATGCCGTGATTCGACATCTCATCGAGCTGTTGAGTAACAGTCTCTTCACTGTAATCGGTGACGAACGACGTGGAGAGGTAGAGGCCGAAAGACCATGCTGGAGGGAGGGCCGGGTGCCCCGTCAGAATGGCATATCGTTTGAGAATCTGTACTTAAGTCAGTTATGTCTCTTAGTCTTGAGATTGTTTATATGTGACCTACATCCTTCGGTGTTGGGCCGTGTATAACGAACCATCTAATCTCTTCGCCTTGGATTGAAGTCTGGATCTTCGCTAGCCTTTCGGTCTGGATTTCAAGCGACAAAACATCCGAATGGTCAAAGAAGACCCCATAACCTCGATTCGTCCAAAAGAATGGTATGTTCTTGTACGCTAAGACATCTGGTCAGCGGGGGTTTAGTAAGAGCCGAGATCCGATGACGAACTGTATGGTGTACATGTTCCAGCATCCTCATTCCACAGATCAATGCTTTGCCCATTCTTGCTGAGCGGCCCGAATCGCTCTCCGAGACCGTACACAAGCTCGCCTACTTGAAGATCGAAAGAAACGGACATGTATGGCTTCGCACTTGCTCCAGGCTGGGAACGGTAATAAGAGTCGGTAATCTTTGTACTGGCTTCCAACGGGATCGGTGCAAGTTGGTTTGGCGGACCGACAATATATTGTAGACCTTGATAGCCTATACGGGCCACATTTGCCCCCCCAGCCGTCGATTGGAAGTCCAGGCAGAAGTTGGAGGCTGTGTGGTCCAGGACAGCCTGCAGGTCACCGCTCGAGAGCGTTGAGGGACCACTATCGTTCCCAACGGCTACATCGAAGGAATCCCATGGTGTCTCGCCTTGGGGAAACAATCTGAAACGGGGCTCAGTGGATTTCCTCGTGCCCTTGAAGTGTGTCGCGACACATGAGACAATGCCAGGTCCAGCCGCTGACATGCTCAGGGTGATCGTCGGGCGGTTCAGAGTATTTCCACGGTGGGCAACATGGCGAGTGGCGCACAGTACTTTGATAGAACCAGGGTCAGGTTGAGTCACGCGTGCCACCTCGGTTGCACTGTAGATGAGGGTATCTCGGCGGTCTTCCCAGATGCCGTGAGTGAACTTCATCTTGAGAAGCAGAGCTGCGAACAAAACAGTACCTAGTTGGTAAGAGAGGAACACTTTCGCTCACTATGAAAGCAAGGGGTGCAAGACAGATATGGTGCTGCAGCCTCGATGACTAAGGAGTCACGGATAAACTACTAAATAATGCGTAATAAACCGACGGGACATTTCTCAATTAGTTAGTTAAATGTCTTTCCCTTCTCTGGACAGAGTCTTTCTGTGTGACTGGCTTGATGCATACTCTGTAAGTGTAAAGTTACTACGATGGATTTAGGCTAAATATCGCCTTTAGCCAAATAATGTCGTTTATTTAGCAAATGAAGGGATATCTGTGCGATGCCAACGATTGAACGAATCGGCTTTTTTTTAATATTCCAAAGAGTCACTAATCCACAGCAAGACCGTGCTCGCGTTTGACCTACCCACCTACCTAGTCTAGCCTACCTTATTTTAGTTCAGGCGTTCATGGCGTTACGAGTTTCTCATTTTAGTTGTGGCGTTTGTGTACGGATGTTAGTTAGCATCCGGCCCCGTGGGGTCGGAAGCTAGATGCCTCTCCACGCGGGGTGCGACAATAGGTCACTCTCCACATGACGGGAGACCCAGCTCCAGATCTCTCATTCGGCTTTTGGTGGTCATGGGTTTTGTTTTGACGATGATTGAATCTCAACCATGCCCAAGTGAGCCCCCTCTCCTCGTAACTTGGTATGCTTAGCCACCGAGCGTGACAAACAAAGTGTATAAAGACCGGCTATGGTGCAGCATCGTTCATAGCAATTATTTCTGCACATTTCACAAACAAAGTACTCTTACCAGACATTTCTTGCTCTTGAAATCGAAGATGCGATTCAACCTCTTTCTCTTTTTTCCCCTTTTGCTCGGCGTGGAAGCTGCTCAAAACTTTTATGTGTCACCAACAGGTAAAGACACTGCAGCGGGCACTATATCCGCTCCTTTTGCGACCCTTGGTCAAGCCCAGAAGGCGGTGAGGAAAGTCAATCGCAAGTTGGCAAGTGACGTGACCGTTCACGTTGCGGCAGGCACTTACTATCTTAATACGCCTCTCACCTTCACATCGGCAGATTCTGGCTCCAACGGACACCGCATCATCTGGGAAGCGGAAACCACCAACGGCGGCGTCAATCTCTCTGGGGGTATCCCTCTCAAAAGCTGGACTCTGCAAAACAAAACCTCGGGCATCTGGACGGCAAAAGTCCCTCAAGGCTTGCGCTCTAGACATCTGTATGTTGACCAGAAGCATGCCCAACGAGCCCGACAGTCGCTGGACCGTAGCGCCCTGTCAGTCGGCACCAACGGATATGAAATCTCCAGCGACAGCAGCGCGAGTTTCCTCCTCACTACCAAGGGAATAGAGACTGGAGAGATACGAGGCATCAATTCCTTTACAGACCGTTACATTCCAATCGACCATGTTGACGGCTCAACGCTTGTGATGGCGTCTCCCGCGTTCCAAAACAACATCATGGGTTGGGACACAGTCAACAAGCCTTTTGCGGACAACGGCTTCTATGTCGAGAATGTTCTTGCTTTCTTGGACGAGGCCGGGGAGTATTTCCTAGATTCAAATGCCGGCAAGATTTACTACATGCCTGATGCTGGCGCCAAGCCGAGTGATCACTATATCGTCTTGGGCAAACTGGAGCAGCTGCTGCTTGTTGCCGGTACTTACAGCGCCCCCGTCCGCGCCATCACTTTCCAGGGATTCAACTATATGCACACCACCTGGAACCTGCCGTCTACGAACCTCGGTTACGCCGATCAACAAACTGGAGGTTTTATTGGTCTCAACAAAACCTACTCCGAGTTCGAGGCCTCGCGTCCCTTCTGGTATCAAGTACCTGGATCTGTGCAAGTCAGCGCGGCGTCTGACATCAAATTCACAAATGGTAGCATGCTTGCCATCATGGGCGGCTTTGGCATCGGAAATGATGCTAACGCTCATGTTAGCGGTGTAGGCCTGGGCACGTCAAATATCGAGATCAGCGGCATGTACTTCACTCAGACTGGCGCGAATTCCATCACCGTTGGAGGAATCATGGCAGATGCGCATCACCCTTCTGATCCGCGCATGCTTAACCAGAAGATCCTTGTGACGGAAAACATCATCAAAGACACTGCTCAGACTATTACTTCTGCTGCAGGAATTCTAGTCACATATACAACCGGGTCAGAGGTTTCTTCCAACGATCTATCGACACTACCATATAGTGGTATTGCTTGGGGCTATGGATGGGGCACTAATGATAAAGGTGGTGTTCCTGAGTACCAGAGTCGGGGCCTTTACAATTATCAGCCAGTTTACGACACACCGACTGTGATGAAGCAAGGCCTTATTGCGCAAAATCTTATCCATGATTTTGGACGCATGCATACAGACTTGGCTGGCATTTACACACTTTCGGCGAGTCCCGATACCTATATCACTGGTAATTGCATTTTTACCGATACGGATCAGTCCAGTGGAACAGGTTAGTTCTTTTCTATTGTCCCAGATGCTCTTTTCCTTGTTGCTTTTCGTTTCTTCTTCCTTTTCTTTGACACGCCGATACATTCCAAGTATGTTTTCTGGGAACCTATTGCTGACTTTTCTCTGCGTAGCCTACTACAACGACGAAGGCTCTCGAGATTACCAAATCCAAAATTCAGTCGTGAATGTCAAGGGAAATGGCTATGGTGGCGGTTCAGGCGGCGGGTATTGGTGGCAGCCAAACGAGAGAGACAATTACACGACTGGCAATATCACCGTTTCTAATGTCGCCGTTGCTTCTCCTGGTCCACTTCAGTTGGATGATGGTGACCAATTTGGCAATCACGTCTACAACATAACGAATTACAGCTCTCTCCAAGACCTTCAAGCTCCTTACGATGATATTCTGCAACAAGCCGGCATTCCCCCTTCCCAGCGCTCAGCTCGACCCGTCAGCTTCACATATCCCCCTTCGAGCAGCTGAGCAGCATGGCGCCACGGAGTATGAGCCCTATCAACAGCCAATTAAACCTGGGCTCATCTCGCTCATTGGTGGAAGGACTACAAGTACAACTAAAGGAGGCAGGTAACTTATAGCAAGTATAAACGTACATAGATAGCCAGCCTGGTTAAAGAATCGTCACTCAGCCAAAGGTTGTTTCTGTAGCAGTTTAGCCTATGAATCAATCGTTCCTGTCTAAACTTGTTTAGATAGCGTGGTGACTACTGCCGATAAGAGCGGTGCTGTTGATGAAAGCGATAAGCTGATTACCGCCCTAGATATCTCGGCGTTCTAACCCGTGTTTATCTAGAACGCTGATGCCACTTTCTTGAAAGCCGATGATAGCCTTGAGTATTATATATCTTGGAGGTATCTATTCATTAAAAATGGAATGTCAATTTATTTATGCTGTTGACCAGCTTCCTCCTGCTGCTTTTCTTCCCGAATTGACCGAAACTCTTCACTGAACTCAATCTGTGAAGTTGGTATGACCTTTGACCTCAGCCGGATCTTAAAGATTGTGTAAAGTACTAGAGTCATCTTGTTAGCCTATCTTTTAGCTTATGATAACGGCGAGTTCAGACATACCAGCAAAGATGGCTATGTTGATGTAATATGTGATGAATCCCTGGGCAGTAAAGTGGCCCTTTACGAAGACATCAAACCCTGATATGAGATTAGCTAAACCATTCTCTTTCGAAAAAACGGGGGAGGTGAGGGAGAGCAATGACGTACCACAAAACAGGATCACTAGTGAAACCACAAATAATGTTGCCCAGGCCACGTATGGCTGGAAGGGGCTCTTGTAGGGAAGATCTAGGCGCGTTAGATAGACTCTCAAGGGGATAATTCTATGGGCATACCTTCTCTACTGTAGCCTTGCTTCTTCAGACCAGCGAAGAAACGGAGATAAGTCACCTGGATTACTACCCAGCCGATGAGGCCAGCAACGGTCGTGATGTTCACAAACCATGAGAAGACCACAGAAGTGTTGTTCACAACTGTCAAATATACAAGTGGTGATAAGAGGCAGCTCATGCCAACCGCATAGTGAGGAGTGCCGAATCTGTTGCAACGTTGGAAGAATTGAGGGGCATGACCATCACAGCTCAGGCCAAAGAGAGTTCGAGAGGCGATGAAGATGCAAGCAGATCCGCTGCTGATGGCTGACGTGCACACGACAGCGTTGATGATTGAGGGGACGATTGAAACGCCCGATCGTTGGAAAGCAATGACGAATGGAGATTGTGAGGCAGTTCCGGAAGAAACGCCGAGAGCTGGGTCGTTGTATGGTCTGACAGGTCATCGTTAGTTGCTTGTAATTCTCTCAGTTCACGTCAAGCACTTACACAATAAGACCAACGATGAAGATGCTGCAGAAGTAAAAGAAGAAAATGCGGTAAAATGTCTTCTTTGTCGCAGCTGGGATAAGCTTCCTCGGGTTGCGTGTTTCAGAGCCCGAGATAGCCACAACTTGAATATTACCGTAGCTAAAAGCAGCTGGAAGCATTGCTTTCCAGAACGCGAGGAACCGTCCAGCTGAGCCTTCTTTGATGTAGGTATTGAACGCTCCTGGATGAATCCAGTACCGAAAGCCCAGTCTTTCATGATTCGGGGCTCCGCCAAGGTCAATGACTAGTCCACCAATGATGAGACCGATAATGAGCATGATCTTGAGGGATGCGAAGACAACTTCAGATTCGCCGTAGAGTTTCGCTCCGCAAAGGTTGGCGACGATGATGAAGAGCAGGAAGATGGTGATCCACACGCCAGGGTTGATGGATGTGTTCCAGAATTGGACGAGCGTCGCAGCGGCGCTGATCTCGGCGGGCATGTTGATTGCCATGGTGTACCCTACTCCAGTTAGAACATCGGAATAGTCATCCATGAGTAGCGTGCAGCTTACAGAAGTTCCAGCCTGTTGCTGCACCAAGTGCAGGCTCAACAAACTTGGTCGCATGACGAACGAAACCGCCAGTCGATGGCATGAACGCCGTGATTTCTCCCGTGGTATACGCGACACCTGCTGTTACGAAACCCATGAGCGTATATGCGAGAAGAGCGCCAACTGGGCCTGCTGTCGCGATGACTTGGCCAGAGCTGAGGAAGAGTCCCGTTCCCTGCAAGAGTCAATATGCCATAGGTACAGCAGTGGGAAACTTACAATCATGCCAGCGACAGCAATCATGTTGATGTGTCGGGATCCTAGTTCACGCTTGAGGCCACTGACCTCCGTGCTCCCGCTGCCCATCTCGACATCTGCCGGCATGTCGCTGCAGACAATCTTTTCGTCTTTATCCATGATCTGCACGCTGTCGAAGGATCATAAACTGGGTATCAATCAGGGCCTGTTAGTAAAAAAAAAAAGTCAAAGACACTTGAGTTGTACCTCTTGACCAAGGGGAATAATAATAATATTCTCTCAATGCTACAGTGACTCAAGTCATGTTTTCTAAGTCGGCCGATCTTCTCCATTATTTATGATGGACCCCGACTCCAGTGGCTTATCGCAACGCATGGCTCGTTTATCATGAGGGGAAACAGGGGTTTAGCTTGAGTCGCCGGCCGGTGAGCGTTAGAACGCCGTTGCAGAGACACGTGCGGAAATTCGCCGGATTGGCAATCAACCGCGACGCCTCAGAGCCCAGACCATTCCAGAGCTTAACTATAATGTCGCCATGTGCCGATGCCAACGAACATGATATTGGCCGTTTCATTTTAGTTCCTTTTGTTATCAGCCATGGCTTCCAGCAAGCTTAACCCTACCCATGATGACTCCTTTGAGCTGTTTGACTTGAGAGTCGAGGTCGTTTGTCCGCCAGACAAGAAGATTATGTGTGGAGCGAAAGAGGGAGACTACTTCACGCTCAAAGGCGAAATGCTTTATCTTCCACCAGACCAGGGGATCAGTATCTACAGCCTTGGTAAGATGAGAAATACTACATAAGAACGGGCCAAACTGATTGGGACCAGCATCCGTTCTTCCGCTTCTACCAGCCAAGCAGAGAGTGACGTCCCCCAACGACTGGATGACTACAGATGCACTGATCGCTTGCCCTGATCCCAATTGTCCCTCGCAGCTGAAGATAGTAAAGGAAGGGATTCGGAAGTTCAGTCATGCTGAGACTACTGCTGTTCCATTGCGTGGGAACTCAGGGTCATAAGGAGGGACAGTAATCGGTTGTATAATATTTATTAATCTGTTTGCGGGAAGAATGTAACGTCTTGGGGGTTCAGTCCAAACATTTCTGCCCACATATCATCACACTCGAAGGGGAAGTCCAGGTTTTCCTGAGCTAAAAAGGATATATCTAGGGTTGATAGGTCAGGAGGACGTCGGGAGGATGAGCTGCCTTCTGAGTCGGCACTGGGCCCTCCGTTTATGTCAAGTTGGTCAATCATGTGTGATGAAGGCCCTGGAAGTCCGCCTTCCTGGGATGTCTTATGTCTTGTTTGGTTTTCTACAAGCTTCATCGCAACTCTTTCCAGAAACGATACTTGTAGGGTACAGCTAGAGCTTGTGCATCCAGATTGGTTGGAGAAGGCCTGTGAAGCTGTCTGAATAGCTTCTATACAGGTTGACTCGAGCTGGCCAGATATGAAGTCGGAAAATACAAGAGTGATCTACAATGAACAAGTGTCAGCGCCGTCCAGTGAAGCAGAAGAGATAGACCAACCTTGACGAGAAATGCAGCACTATAAGCTGTCATGACATGGATGGAGTCTTGAGCGAAGCAGACATGCTCTGAAAAGCGTGATATTAGCTGCAGCATGTTGAGGGCACTGCTATATGCCACCCAGACTGTGTCGATATGGTGGTTGATATTCGATTTGCCGGACACAAGAATGCCATGAAGTGGTAAGGTATGAAGCTGTAGGCGAAGATGCGTTCCGTAGAAGCGGATGAGAAACTCGTGGCAGGATTGTTCCGTCTGCGCTGTGATCTTTTCAATCCACTTGTTCTCCCATCTCTCTATACGGCCATCCAACAGGCTGACAAGAGGCGCACTCTCACTATGCGATAGGGATCGCTGCCGCGACTTCGTGACCAGTAGTGGAAATGCAGAAGAGGTGGCAAGCCTCAACGTAGTGAAAGCCCCTAGAAGTTGATCGTTTTCGATTGTCAGAGTGTCGTTGCACCAGTTTTCTATGGACTCAATAAACTCGCTGCATTCTATCATCCATGGTCTTCCAGTCTGTAGACTGATGCTTTGAGAAGGTCAGTAGCCGAAACCTTGAAATGCCATACATCTCGAGGTAGGATAGAGAGATCATACCTCCGATCGTAAACGAAGAGAACATACCATGTCCTCTCAATATTCCGCCTCTCTCGCCTTTGAGTCTCAGACTCTGTCGCGGCTGCTGTAGAACGGGAATAAGCCAGCTTATGCCATCCCAAGTCCATGCATATGCGGATTGCGTACCCAACAGAGGTCCACACCCTTGTGTCTTGCGGCTCCTTCCAATACGTAAGAATGAGGATTGCTTGCACGATTTCAACAGATTTACTACCTCTCCGGAAGACATTGGAAAAGAGGTCCTGAGCGTGGTCGTACAGCTTGATGTAGAGAACGTGATTGAAGGCCTTGGCTGCCATGGCTAGCATGGAGCTTAGGAGAAAAGCAGACTTGGAACGGACGTAAGGAAAGGTATGGAGATTGGGATCAAGCTGGCTGATGTATGGGTTTAGAACTGTTATGAAGCTTCTTAGATGTCAGTATATGCACTTTCATGGGAATGGATGATTCTGTTTACCTATCAAACAGAGACTTCGCCAGAGATGGAGTGATGAGTCCAAGGTCAATGGGATCCTCAAGTGACTCATCGCGGCTTCTTTGACGCGGCACAGGTTCTTGATCCGCACTAAGAATATTGCCAAGGGAGAATCTCCCCTCCAAAGCCTGATGATTGAGCAACCCAGATGGCTGTAAATTATTTGCATCGTCCTCAGTTTCTGAGATACAACCCCCTGCTGCCGCTGGACTCTCGAGGCTTGGAATCGACTGTGGTGAGATGGCAGGGACTTTCTTCACTTTCGAGATCCTATACTCCATATCAACAAGAATTACAAGACAAATTAGCTAGATTGCGTACTTTGTACCTGGCTTGCGGCCTCGACGATGTTCCCTGAAAATACAATCGAGGGCTTTTCGGGTACAGCGCTCACATTTAGACGTGTCCTGTCCCATAGGACGGCACTTCATCTTGACTCTTCGACATTGTGTACACGCATTAGCACTCTGGAGAGACGGGCTTGACATGTTGGTAGGGTGCTGATGCGTGCTGGGTTCTGTACCTGGCTCTGGAATGGCCCTGCTTGAAGAATCGTCACCAAGGCTGTCTGCCCAATCAATCGTGTTTCTCACAAAATCTGGGGTAACTAGCGTAGAGGATACTTTCGATAAGACGGACGGTGCTGATTGGTTGAGTAGCCGATAAGGAGCTCGCTGATTATCACGCCGGCTATCTCGGCATTCTAAGCCGTATCTAAAACGCCGGTGTCGATGTCTTGAACGCCGATGATTGATCGCCTTGAACACCGGCGGGGTATTCCCAGTCATCATATTCAAGCACTCATATCAGGCTTTATCAAGACTAGTGATTTCGTTATCTCCAACTCCACGACTCAAAGCAACTTTCAAACAGTGTACCATTTTTCTCACCTTTTGCCAATTTGAACCAGTCAATCATCATGGCGGTCTCTCGCAATGGCAGTAGCAATACCGCTCATGTCAATATGATGACGGACAGCGTCATAGCGAACCTACCACCTGACGGTCTGAGAGTTATCATCCGCTCACTACTGGCATCGCACCCTAACATCACCACCAGCTTTGAAGACGCAACACGACAATACCTTGCTCTGGCCCAGACAAAGTCGTCAAAGGCTCAGTTTGCCAGCCTTGATGTTGGAGGATTGGACAAGGCCCAGAAGATAGCTCGTTGTATGCTTGGGTCTGGGCAAGCGTTTGATGGTGTTTGCATTCTCGACAAATTAGTTGTTCGCGGTGTTCAAATCGCTCTTGACTCACCAGAAACAGAGAATCAGAGTGTTGCTTCACTGCTAGCTTCTCTGGATGGCGATTTAGTCCAGGCCATGACAGCCGTGACGAAGAAACTTGTTGTCAGCTCCGGGGCACGAGCGCTTTCTTCAAGAGAAAAGAACATCATTCAAGGATTGTTTGAGTCTCTTGCTAAGTGTCAAGAGATCCTGAAGGGCACCGGCATAGACTTTCCCTATGGAAGGGGAATGCTCACAACGGCAAACATCCTGGGTGTTGCTTTGCCGGACTCGCCAGAAACAAGATTGAGCAAGGTACCTTCAGACATGGCACGGCCTCCGCCAGCCAAGGAAACTTTTCAACTCGGTGATAGAAGACTGCCTCGCATTTTCTCAGGCCTATGGCAGATGTCAAGTCCAGCTTGGGGTTCTGCACAAATGTCTGAAATCATCGAAGGATTCTCAACGCATGCCCAGAATGGATTTACTGCGTTCGACATGGCAGACCACTATGGCGACGCTGAAGTTCTCTACGTAAGTGTGCGAAATGGCAAGGGTCTTTACGTTGACTAACATGAATGCAGGGCCGCTTCCGTTCGATGTATCCCCATAAGGACGAAATGTTCACTGCGACAAAGTACTGTGTGTTTCATCCAATGACTGTTTCTCGGGAAGCAGTGCAAGCCAACGTCAGCGAAAGGTGCAATAGATTGCAGCAAGAGGTGGTCGACCTGCTTCAATTTCACTGGCAATTAGTACGTTTTAATACCTGTTCGTTGTACAAAATCCTGCTAACAGAGTACCAGTGGGACAGTCCGCAGTATATCGACGCGCTACAATATTTGGCAGAAGACAAGCGAGTAGCTCGAATTGGATTATGTAACTTTGATGCAGAACATCTTGAGCAAGTTGTTGAAAGCGGTGTCAAGATATATACGAACCAAGTCCAGGTTAGTACTTCAGCAATTACTGATGGAGCTGGTACTGACTAGATGCAGTTCTCACTAATTGACTCGAGGCCTACTGTGAAGATGGCAGATGCATGCTCCAGACATGACATCAAGCTGTTGACATATGGAACTTTGGTGAGTCTCCTATGATACAATCGCTGTGCAACCGTTAACAGATCATTCCTCAGTGCGGCGGATTCATAGCAGATAAGTGGCTCAAGCAACCTGAACCCGATGTCTACAACACCAACATCACTCCTAGCCAGAGAAAGGTAAGCGAAACACGCCCCGTCTGTTTATCATTATACTGACAACAAGTGTAAAGTACTACGGAATGATATGCAGCTGGGGCGGCTGGGATCTCTTCCAAGAGCTGCTCAGCGTCCTTGGCACAATTGCGACAAAGCACAAAGTCAACATCTCCAACATAGCTACGCGCTGGGTCCTAGACTTTCCCTATGTCGGAGCCGTCATTATTGGCGCCAGAATCGGCATGAGTGAGCATACAAGTGACAATGCTGCTACTCTAGGCTGGAGGTTGGATGATGATGACCGCAGGCTGATTGAAGAGGTCTTGGACCAGAGTAACAGGGCCGAGATGTTTGAGACAATGGGCGATTGTGGTAATGAGTACAGATAAACGAATTGGGGGTAACAGTTCGACGCTGGTTCCGAGTTTCCAAATTGGGATGGGAGGGGATATGTAACGTCTGATCGATGGGGGATTCTCCTCATGTATGCAGGTCGCCCAGTCGAGACTGGCGTACTGAACTCGTACCGGAAATTATTTTCTGTGAGGCGAGTTTCTTGAGACCTATCTCGCTTCAATGATTGTGATTACTCGCGAATGTTACATAACGTTATGTCGATGCGGCGATTACATCCATGGTCTCTTGCGAATAAAAGCCGCTGAATATGGATAGGTCACAAGAGTTAAGATGCATAAAGATTAAAGAAGACATCGGGGCTTTTACCGCCAAGAGACAAACTCCGCAAATGATCTTCATCCCACCACAAATCAACCCTCATGTGTAGGTCACCAGGCGTCCCAATCAACATCTCTTCTATATCATCTCGTGATTGATAACCACCCACACAACGACTAAAACCATGCGCATTCCAACCGATTTCATACTGACCATCTTAATATCAACAGCTGACGCAGCAAGAAAGATGAGAATTGATTATTACAGTGACAATGATGTATTATCGTGAATAATGATATTCTCGCTGGTTACCCTAAAGAACCAGTTACGTCACAAGTTTGACTCATAACATCAGTCAATGCAAGATTCCCTTGACATCTGCCAACATTGACCAGAGAATAATCTTAATGCTGGAAGTATATGTCATGGTTTTATGCATGATGGTTTATTCCCGGTTTAATTGCTTGAATCTCATTGGCACGATGATGCATTGCAACCCGCTGCATGATGTCTCCCCTCATTAGTGACCTCACAAAGCATCAAGAAACAAGGCTTGCTAAAACCACAGTTGATCACAAGCGCATAGTCAAATAAATCTCTCAAGTGACCAACAGCATGACGTTTGGCTATTGATACCTACCTTCTTAGTGACACAGTCTTGCTGCTATATAAGTCGTAAGGCTGTTCAAAATGGAGTTGGTCGATCTTTTTCAGTTGGAGAGCCTCCTTTGCTGCATTAAAACAGAATTCTTCTAGGCAATAATTCAATTGAAAATATTACAGATACTTACTGTTTTCAAGATGTTGTGGCCTTTTATGTGGATCCTTGCTGTCATGCTTATCGGAATCGACTATGGGCTGTCCTATCTGACAGAGACGGCAGATACCATGATTGCAAAGGGCATCGAGCCGGACCTTGGATATCAAGATGCTGTTCTTTATTTCGGATTCGAAAAGGCTTACGAGCTTACGGGGGATCAGAAATATCTGGACTGGTACATCGGCCAGATCGACGGCCCCGTTGTCCAAGAGGACGGGTCTATCAAAGGCCTCAATACATCGCGGTATATCCTTGACGAGTATCGAATGGGGCACAACTATCTGTACCTTTTTAATCAAACCGGAGAGTCAAAGTACGAGACGGCAGCCAATACGATCAGACGTATGCTGGACTCTTATCCTCGCACCCCCTCCGGGGGCTTCTGGTAAGCGAGATATGTTAAACTACTGTTGCCTGACAATTAACCAAGAGTTTATAGGCACCAGCAATTCTTCCGCAATCAAATGTGGCTAGATGGTATCTACATGGCTGATTCATTCTATGCCAGATGGACGCATCTCTATGACTCGGACAATAACACAGCTTGGGACGATATACTTTTACAGTACGAGCTCATACACGAGAACACCATCAATGAGACAACCGGCCTTCACGTGCATGGATGGGTCGAAGGTGAAGCGTCATGGGCCGACCCAGAAACAGGCCGGGCACCCAACGTATGGGGACGTGCTCTTGGCTGGTACTTCATGGCCCTCGTTGAAGTATTGCAGTACTTCCCCACGTCGCATCCCGGGTATGACCAGCTCCTCGGATACCTTGGATCTCTTGCAAAGGGTCTTAAAGACTCGCGCGATTCAGATCTTGGCAGCTGGTGGCAAGTCATGAATGAGCCTTACCCTGAACGCGAGGGGAACTTCATCGAGAGTAGCGGTTCTTCCATGTTTACCTGGGGCTTACTGAAGGCTGTGGACTTGGGATATCTGGACTCAGATAACTATCTCGAAACTGCTAAGGATGCGTTCACAAACTTGATTGACAACTTTGTGACTCAAGGTGAAGATGGGTCGTTGGTGCTGAACAGCACGGTCGCTGAATGTGGTTTGACCAGTTCGAATGTCACATTTGAAGTGAGTACATTGTTTTCAACATCGATGATCATGTACTGACAGTAATAGTACTACGTCAGCAGGCCAAAGCTGGAGAATGGGCAAAACGGTGTCGGTCCGTTTATGCTTGCTTCTTTTGAATGGGAGTCATGGGCGAAGGATGCTTGAGTGCCTAGTCCCAGGTCGCAACAGGGCGTCGGACGTCAACAACTATGTCAGTTTAGCTGCAGCTGCAGACTCTGATGCCGTGTTGGAAATGGCACTACTTTATTTGTTCGCTTCAGTGCCTTCTGCAGTTCTGCTACATCGCTTGCAATTTTAGTCATTCCGTCACTCTCATTAGCTTCTCATTTGCGCATCTCAGCACCGGTGTCGGAGAACGAAGATCCGAGTCGGAATACTTACTTACCAAGATCAGAATGAAGTCAAGAAAACGAGTGCCGGCTGGGCCTCTGTAATCCCGCTTAAACAATCCGAAATGTGTCGCTGTATTTTGTTCCTTGGCTCACTATAAATGCCCTGTAAGTATGGCGGGTACACGCTGTAGTTAAGCGAGTTGCTTTCTCTCAGCTCTAATGCGATTTGAATCGAAGCAAGATAGAAACTTCTTTTATATTCAAGAAAAAAAGCAGCCGAATGTTCTTTTGGAGATATCAAAGTCGGTACATAACAGGATCTCAGAATTACTTACGAAATAAACCAGATTTCTTGGTATACAAAGGAAGCATCCAGGGTTTCGGCCGGGAACAACCCCAACAAGGGTCATTCCCATTCCACAACCCTTCGGCCGCCTTCACGTGCAACTCTTTTCAAAAAATAGACATAATATTTAGCTTAGATATAGCCAAACAGTTTTGAATCCTCACCATATCCGTTTTGTCCTCCTCTGGCCGTGTGCTCAGCCCTCTCCCCTGAAACACCACCTGCGACGTCTCTCCCCCAAAACACATTCACCGACAGACAATTGGCTAGGACCTCCACAGATCTCGGAACTTGACGACGCAGAGATACGATTGGCTCCTCAGAAGATAGACGAGGTCTTGGAATCAGTTACAAACGTGCCGCTCTCGCCGACCTGTTTGCCGATCATGGTCCGTGTCCGTAGCTCAGAAGCAGTTTCTGTGTCTTAAGTGCAGGCGTTTTATGGTTAATGAGCAAATCGCAATGGCTGTTTGACGTTTTGTTTGACAGAGTGGCTGTGTTCTTCGGGAGACGAGGATTCCGGGTCTTGGCTGGGCGGGCAAGGGTCAAAGCGTATGTGAAGAAGCCGTGCGGTGCGTGATGTGTTTGTCTGGCGATGTTTGACACATTTTGAGGAACTATCGTGAAGCTGGTGAATGTCTCGAGAGTGTCTTGTGTTTTACTTGGCTGCTTCTTTGGTGATGATATCCGTGTTTGTTAAGAAGGCCGTAAGAGGAAACAGACTCGTTGACGTTTCTGTATAAGTTTTCACATCTTCCCTCCATTGTTCTAAACATCAGCATCAACAATCAGCATCAGCATCATCTTCTTCCTTTTTAATCACTTCTCTCCTGCCGGTCAGGTCTCTATTTTCGGTCTCTCTGACTAGTTCACCTCTCATCTCTTTGTCCAACTTTCTTCTCAATCTTTTTCACAGTAATCCCACTTTCACAATGGCTCCCATCAAGAACCTCCTCATGGCCCTTTTCGTCGCTGCCGATCTCGCAGCAGTCTCAGCTCACAGTGTTATCACCAATGCCGTCGGTGATGCTGGTGGCTCTGGCATGGCCCTTGGTGTTGATACCTCAACTCCTCGAGACGGAACTCGAAGACGCCCTTTCCAGCAGGATGCAACCCGCTTCCGAGGCAACTCCGCGGATACCGTCGGCGAAACCTTATCTGCCGGTGATAACGACATCGAGCAGGGAACTTTGAACATCATGGAAGAGACAGGTGAGCTATCCGCCTTGACGATATTAATAAATTCACAAACTAACACCTAAATCAGGATCGGAGCTCCCTCAGGTGAACCCCGGTGGTAGCCTTGAGATGACGGTTCATCAGGTCAACTCAGACGGTGCTGGCCCGTACACGTGCATGATCAATGCCGACGGCACCGGCACATCCTGGGATAATATTCAGGTGACGACTAATGTGGCGGGTAATGACCGGGGTCGCAACCGGGACGGCGAGATGGGAGACTTTCCTCTCGTTGCTTCTATTCCAGCCGGGCAAAACTGTACTGGAACAGTCGCAGGCGAGGACAATGTCTGTCTTGTCCGCTGTCAGAACCCGGCTCGAGCTGGCCCATTTGGTGGTGTGATCCCAGTCCAGATGGCTCAGGGCAATGCCGGCAATGCTGGAAATGCTACTGAAACTGGAAACACTGGAAACACTGGAAACACGGGTAATGCTGGTACTGGCAATGCGAACGACAACGCCAACGACACCGCCAACGATACCACTAACGACACCACTGACAACACCACTACTGGCGGTGCTAACGGCAACACAAACGGTAACAACAATGGTAACGCCAATGATAATGGCAATGATGATCAAGACGAGGATGAGGAGGATGAGACTGATGCTAGCACTCGCAACAACCGCCGTGCCACTCGCTTCTCTGCCTAAACCATAAACTGATAATGATTGGCAACGCGAACTTTCCAAGGGAAGACTGGAACACCGACACAAGGGACTGGACAGGTGGGGGATGGAAGCAGGATATCTACATAGTACATTTAGAAGGGCGATAGTATAATAAGATTTTGCTGATGAACTCTTTTCTCTCTGTGCTTGCTCGTGATTGACGAGCTTGGTCCATTCGCACTTACAAAATAAGATGCCTTTGAAGGCTGATTTTTGCTAACTGAAGCCAATAGTCCCGCTTGGCTAGCCAATAGAGACTTGTTATTTGCAGTTGAGGCTTGTAGCTGAAAGCTGAAATCAGGGCAGAGAATCTGGCTAGCCAATAGGAGCTGAGAGATGCTTGCACTAGCTAAAACCCGGTATCGAACTTGCGCAAAATATGCGGTATATATTCCCAAGGTTGCCCATTACTCTACATATTTCTCTCACATACTCAAGAATCTTCAAACCATCAACTTCGACCATAATATCGTCATGTCTTCAACAAGTGCAACTGTACCCGCTTGGGAGCAGAAACTCCGTGATGATATGGCGCTACCTATTCCAAGTCTCAACACGATATCAATGCACTCTCCAGACGCCTTGGAGACCGCGGCTCAGCTCGAGGTGCCAATGCATCATGAGGATTATCCACCGGAAGATAACGTCAAAAATCAGCTTATCGCCATCAACGTAGCTACCGTCCAACATATCCAGACTGCTAGCGGGGCATGCATCGATACCATTCAACGCTTGAAGGGTACGCAACCTAACAAAGACGTCTGGGGTCCTGCCATCGAGACTGCTTACTGGACCGCCAACCAAAGCTTTTCCAAACGATTCAGCGATGCTACGGATGAGGCCGTCCAATTTATTAGTGCCCTCCCTCCTGCTCAACAAAGTGGAGCCGCCAATTTCATGAGCTACAGCATGGGCATTGTCAACAAGGCTATCCAAAGGGCATTATCTGCGCTTTCGAGTGCGGTTATTAGGCGCTCCCTTAAGGAATATCTGGAGGGGAACTGGAGTAAGCTTACGGAAGTGGATGATGATGTCAAGGCTGGGTGCAGCGCTGCTATAAATGCCTTGAATTCCTTGCTCTAGTTAAGGCTTTCTTTGGTTTCCGTCGAGGGCTGACCCCACCCCTATAGGTCTTGTTGCTTTCGGGCATGATAATGACAATACGGCTTTTGATACTGGAATTCCTAAATGGAATAGCTGCATTAGCATTAACTAACTTTTTGACTTCTTTGGGGACATGAAACCAGGCAAATGTGGCCAATAATGGCTGTCGCGTGAAATGCATCCGCTTTAGGAAAGTGAATCCCCTTATTTCAACGCTTGTAATTGGTCAACGCTACGGTCAGTAGTGTTATCGTGAGAACACCACTTTCCCATATTGTTCTAGGTAAGTTGTACCCACCTGAGCACGAAGGACTATTGGCAACGACGGTCTTACACCTGAGGCTCGTCACTTTGCATTTTGCAGGGGATAGGATATCCAGAAGTAGATCTTATCGGCTAACCAAGCAGGTGGAGTACTCACATGATAACCATGATACGTATACAAAAGAGCGTATCTTGAGTCAAATGTAAGAAGAAATAGAATGGTTAACCTAATATTTAGCAATTACTTAACCAGTACCTATTCTAAGTAACTATCATCTTCTTACACTGTCCAGTTTACAAGCCTCCCCAGCCATGTTTAGGCTCAATGATATGCCTCTTTATATTCTTTCTGCAATCCTGTTCACTTTGGCGCTACTTCTATTCTTATCAATTGAACCGTTTTTATTCTCCAAGTTCAGAGTAGACCAAGTCTCTGCTAGGTCGTTCAAGCCACCGAAAGGATGGTGGACTGATGCCAAGCGGTTCAGTCTTGAACAGCGAGCCATCTTCAGCCAGGTATGTCCTCAGTCGATACATGTTGGATTCCATTGACAAAAGTAGAACTGGATTTGCGTCAGTCATCGCAGTCGGTTCTCCAAGCCTGGCGACTACATCGCATTTGAAATTGCCGGCTTTAGACTCCTCCTTATGCTAGGCAAGGATGATGTGGTGCGAGCATTTCACAACGTCTGTCGGCATCGCGCATTTCCAGTTACCAAAAAGGCTTCTGGCTCAGCATCTATACTTGGCTGCAAGTATCACGGATGGAGTTATAATAGCAAAGGGGAACTTACGAAGGCGCCCCAATTTGAAGATGTGATTGGTTTTGATAAGAGCCAGAATGGTCTTTTTCCTGTTCACACCAAGATGGATGATAATGGATTTCTACACATCAATTTGAACAGTAGCGCAGAAGCGGGAAATACCAAGCTAGAGAAGGCGAAGGCTATTGGAAGGCCAGCAGCCACTGACCAGACCCAACAATATCTTGGATCTTGGGAAGTGAAAGGGAAGTTTAACTGGAAGGTTCCTGGTCAGTGTCTTGATTTGCTAGCACCAAATGCAACGCATGCTCACAGAGGTCTAGGGAATGCCTTTCATCGGGAAATATCGTCTGCCCACTTTAAAAGTTCTTTGTCGAGATTGCTTGGCACTTTTGCGGCAGGACAACTGCGGTTCAGCCCTCTGACCACCATTTATTCACAGAGGGGAAGTCCCATCTGGTACCAGCTCACATATTCCCCGGAATCAGTTAGACAAACTACCGTACGATGCGACGTGTACTCAAAGTCGAAGCAAGATATTTCCGACTTTGAGAAACGTTTGAAGCCCGAACTGGAGCTTGAGGTCAATTCAATCGTTCGAGGACATGAAGAGCTGTATGAGAAACTCACAAGCTCTGTCCATTCATTATATCATGGCGGAGGTAAGTCGTCGCTCGCGCTTGGTAACTGTAGAAGACTGAACATGTGCAGATGAGCATGCTACGTTGGCTGATATGGTGGATAAGCACGCCGAAAGAGAAAAGAGCAAAGGAGCAGAGATCAAACCAGCTGCAATCAATCAGTGTCGAAGTAATGACTATGCAAAAGCTGAAGGAAGTGAGTTTGATATTACTCAGTCTCTATAACGAGATGCAAGTGAGCATGGCTAATATATCTTTACAGTGTGTATGGCTTTGGAAGGGCTTGATAACTCTGGGGATCTAGCATGGTAGGTAGTAAGATAGTTTATAATTGAAATCCCAGCATGAGATCTACTGGAGCTTCTTTCTTGATTCTTATCTCACTAAATTATTTTACAAACAAGTCTTAATTGTTGAATCCAGCTTGGTCTTGTCTCTCAAGAACCGACAAAGCCGATGCTAGATAGGAACATATTGCTAGGATACCGCTCATTGTATTCCCTCTCGATATTCAAACCATTCTGAGTAAGTACAATAACGGTGATGCCCGGTGAAAGGTGGGCGCAATTAAATCCGTCATGCTATGGCCAAGCCCAGGTATGTTATTAGTAGTAATGACGATATAACCATATACCTGGTCATTCGAAAACGGATGAGGAATATTGTTCACTGTGTGCACTCAGAGGTGGCTTCATGGTGGCCAACACTTCCTTTGCTTGGACGCCACCCCTCTACCGCGCCATGGTCACATGAACTGACTGTGTACCCATTCGCGCAGACAGTTTCGTGATTTGAACACAATACAGCTGTGACCTTGGCCCCTGAACTGCCCGCGAGACTTAAGGCAGCAATAACACCCAGTCCAATCTGTAGGATATTGTGGCTTGGATTATGAATGGGACACAAGAACTTTGCCGATGGTGAAGAGTAACGCTAGAGAAGATATCAATGAGGTACGAGCAGGGTAGCACTAACGACAGAACATGACTAATAATTCTTCCATGCTATAGTGCCGCCATGGCTTCTACCGTTTCAATAACTTTCAGCTTATTAATTCATTCAATTTTCGACAGATTGTTAATCACACAGAGAACAATCGCCGAGAACAATCACAAATAAAGGCGGGATCGCCCAACTCGGAGTCGAGGGAGCTGAGGCTCAGACATATGATTGGTCAGTAGCGTCGGATCGCTTTTCCTAATCGAGGTCAAGAACACGATCCGCTGCTTGAGGTTAGCAGAGCTGGGAATGAATGCAAGACCATGACATTGATGCATACTCTCAATTTGTCAAGATATGGATACATATCTAACCATTCGGAATTCCACGTCTCAAAGTCTCATCACCCCCGAGGCTTTGAAGATACGTTAATTTATACGCCATATCATAGTTGTCAATCAAAAATGTCTTGTCCAAACACACTCCCTGCCTCATGGTATACCAGTAAAGCAATTGCTGGCCTAGAAAGGCGTGCTATATTCGACAAGGTATGGCCGTAAGTGGTCAATCTTTTGGGGCGGCTACTAATGTGTTCTAGACCTGGATTTATCTCGGTGTTGTCACACGATGGTCCGCTGACGGCGAGGACTGTTTATATGACATGGGCCAGTTCAAATTTACTGTTCGACGCGAGTCAGAAGACTGGAAGAGTATCCAGGTTTTCACAAGTAACGTACGAGATGGAGGCTATAACTTCAAGTTGAACTCTAACGCTCTTAGGGCACTCAAATGCGTCGCCATATCACCCGGACTGGCCTCGTCTTTATAACTTTCTCCAATTCAACGCCTGAGTTCAACGAATACTTTCCCGGTCTTGAAGAGCTCATTTCTACAGTTGACTTCACCGCGTTTCCCTTTCGAAGAAGCCTCAAATATACCGGCAAGTATAATTGGAAGACTCTTATCGATGGGTTCCAAGAGTGCCTCCACTGCTCCTTTGCACACCCATCATTCTCCAAGGTTTATGCGCCGACTACATACAAGGTGCTTAACGAACAGAACTTCTCACGTCACCTAGCAGAAGCAGATTGCAAACGCGACAGCCCAAGTGATGGTCTTTTTCTTTACTTCTTCCCCAACTCCACCTTGAATTTGTACGGTGGTGGTATCTCCTCGTTTCGTACCTGGCCGACAGATGATCCGTCTCAAACTATCATGCAGTTCGACTACTATCACAAGTCACCTGTCGAAACGGAGGATTTTAAGAATTATTACAAATTCGCCCGAACTGTCGCAACGGAAGATAACGATCTTTGCGAAATGGCTCAGATGAACCTGAATGTGGGGATTTATACTGAGGGTATACTGAATCCAAACAAGGAAAACGGCGTGATCCGTAAGTGGCGCATATTATGGTACCTCAAATTCTATTATCAGTACTGACATGTGTTGGTTGTTAGATTATCAGAAGCGGGTTTTTGAAATGTGCCTGGCCGAGTTCAATAAGGAAACTAAAGCAAATGACGAGCAGAAAGTGTTGGATTCCAGCCTAATCCAAACGTCAGCGTAGCAACTGCTGGAGGGGTTATCTAGCACTGTCCCAACAAGAGTTTGATAGCGCATAGATACAATTAACATCTTTTGTTCGTGAGCCTATTGCAATCATATAGGGGAACTAAACTTATAAGAATAAGATACACAGAAATGTAGATCTTTAAGTAGAAGGTGTGCCGTGGATATTCTGACCCTGCCTGCAGTCCATCTAGCCTGCAGAAGAAGTTTGCATGCCATGCAGTAAATTAATTAGACAACTTGGCTGCTACTCGAGTAATCGTAGTGACGCAAAGCTTTGGTCTGCGATCCAAACCCTCCGATGAGGCTCATTTCGACCACTATAGCAGAAAAATCCCCATTCTAAATGTTAGAGATTATAGAACACATGCATGGGATGTTCTCCCCCAGTTTTACGCCTGAGGGCCTGGACTGCACCTAGCTAATCAATTGTATCTGATTGGCGGTAGAAGAGTCAAGACTAGTCCAGAAAAGGCCTCTTCAGCCCACATTGACCTATTGTAGATAGTCACCACGTTCCCCCGCTTTCTTATCTACTCTCTGGTCTTGATGTCTAGTTAGTGATCGAGGTCCCCGTCTTCTCTAACACAATAGAAACATTGCACAATAGCTAACCCTGAGATACCAAGCAAGCCGCCAGAACGACCGACTTTTCGTGAAGCGAATAGCTAT
Source organism: Fusarium tupiense (assembly GCA_013364945.1). Classification (NCBI taxonomy): domain Eukaryota; kingdom Fungi; phylum Ascomycota; class Sordariomycetes; order Hypocreales; family Nectriaceae; genus Fusarium; species Fusarium tupiense. The sequence continues at coordinate 71,953 of JABEEO010000022.1, forward strand.
ACGGACATGTTTAAAATACCCGCAAGAACCTAGACATGACAACCCCCCAGACATCTCAGCTACGTCATCTATTACCAGCTTCCCAAGGAAAGGAGGTGCATACAGTGCCACAGAAACGAGCACCAAACAAAAAAAGCCGAAATGGTTGTGCAGAAACCCATCTTGAGTGGCAAATAAGGCTAGATGGAGGACAGAGCTAATATTCAGTCCAGGGTGCGTCACATGCAAAGCAAGAAGAAGGAAATGTGACGAGAAAAAGCCTTCTTGCTCCCAATGCCTTCGCCGGAAAGCGGCATGCGGCGGCTATCAAGCAGAGTTTAGGTGGAGAGAATTCGAGAAGCCCGAGGCAAGCAGTACATCGTCGGGGAATAGTAGGCAGCATGATCCTTTACAGGCTCATAGTACGATGCTAAGGCTTTTATTTAGATAGCAGAAAAGGACAGCCCAGGTCGGAGCGGCCTCATCTCGGATTGCGAGCTTTCCACTCAGATGAACCTGAACTCCTCGTCAGACGTGAGTCTGATGAGTATCGCGTACCGAGCGATCTACTCAGCCAACCCGAATTTCCGCCACGAGATCCTGTCTTCCCGCAATCCCACACAGCCCAGACTCCTGTCGATGTAGGGTCTCGATGCGAGTTCTTTGACTATAGAACCAATTTTGATGGTCCCCAGATCAATGACCTCTCATTGGAGATGTCCTTCGATATATCCGAGGACCTAGACGACCTCTACGACATCCTTGCTGGTCTCGATTCCTTCGATGCTCCACCAGTCAATCACGATACCTCACCACCAGATTGCCTAGTAATGCCTGGCGGTATCATAACGGGATCACTGAACACTGAAGAGGCACCATTTCCGTGTGTCAACCTACTAAATGATAATATCTCCCTATCGCCAGTTTTGCGTACCTCACAATTTGTTGAAGCAACACCAGAATTTCAGGGCTTTTGTAGAGATGACAAGTTTGGAGAAGTAGGTATTGAAGATGATGGGCACTCTCCATCAAGTTCAAAGAGTCACTCCAGGTCGCCTCTTTACAGGGTTCCTCAGCTCGATAGCGACTCTCCAGAGAACATCTCTGTTCTCTTTGATCGTCGCATATGCGAGGTTTTATGTATCAAAGACAGTTCATCCGGGAATCCATGGCGAAAGATCGTCTGGCCTATGGCTAAGGAGCACACTGCGCTTTACCACGCACTTGCTGCCATGACATGCTTCCAGGGATTCAATGATCTCCCTCAACATCGCGCCATAGGACTAAGACACCTCAACTATGCGGTTCAACAGCTCGCAATCATGGAAACTAGCGATTGTAAACCCGAGGCAACCATTAGCACGGCGCTGGCCGTGAGTCTAGCTCAGGCCTGGTGTCACCCTCGATCTTCTACTACCACGAGTTATATAAGGAAAGGAGCCGAGCTTCTTCGAAAGGCGCTGATAGAACACCAGTCTTCTCAGCGTCCCAGAGATGAGCTGATCGGCTTAGGCTTTCTCTCAAATATCTGGATATATATGGATACTATAACGCGCATTACGTGCCATGACGGATACGTCATGGATTTACCGCTCATGTCGGATTGCAGCTTATTCAGCTCCAAATCTTTAGGATCCACGGTAGATCCTCTCATGGGATGCGCTAGGTCACTATTCCCTCTTCTCGGCAGCGTGGCTGATCTGGTCAACCGCGTTCGGCGAAGGCAGGAAAAGCTCAACTCGCCAGCAATCGTCTCCGAGGCAGTCCGTCTAAGGACTTCAATTGAGCGATGGGAACCCTCCACTGAATTGGATGAAGAATCCCAGGAGACTCAACTATCTTCAAGCACGATTGATCTGATACAAACAGCTAATGCGTACAAATGGGCAACCTTGCTGTTTCTCCACCAGGCAGTGCCAGAGCTTCCGACACAAGTTCCGTTACAGGACATGGCCAGAAAGGTCCTAACCCTTATAGCAACTGTCCCGGTAGACTCTCATGCAGCCATATTTCCCGTGATGCCGCTGATGATTGCGGGGTGTGAGGCTACCGAGAACGAGGATCGGACTTGGGTCTCTGACAGGTGGCGAGTTCTAGGTTCTCGACTCACTTCGGGACTTGTCAACAGATGTTTAGAGATTACAGAAGAGGCTTGGAAAAGACGTGACAAGTCATCTAAATCAACTCGTGTTGAAACATTTTCCTCTAGCCCTTCATGCTCGACAGTTAAGAGCGAAATACATTGGATGACCGTCATGAAGGACTGGGGTTGGCAAGGTAAGTCAATCTTTGTATGAAGCAAGAAAGAGGAAGTATATTGACATTAATCAGTTATGCTTGGCTGAGAAAGTTAATGGCCAAGTAGATTGGATCGGACTTCTTAGTTTTAAAGTGTTGTTCAATAATAAAGAGATAAATATGGCATATATGGCAAACAAGCCGGACACTAATGTCTTCTACTCCTATACCTTTGCCGCCCATTATATCACAACCAAATACCAAGTCAGATACCCTTCTTGCTCTTTATGCTCTCCAAGATCGTCAGGGGTTGCCGACGGGCTTCTGGTATTTATTTACGTAGCCAAGGAGCAGAGGATACATTCCCGGCAGATCTCGACGTCGTACTGTCTCCAACTGGCGGGAACTATTTGACACAGCGAACAGTTTGCTATTCCATTCTTGACCTAGGATATAAGGGTAAAATAGTGCTCCGCTAACTTAAATACATCGTGAATAAATAAATCAATGTATCAACCCAGGCGTAAATCTACCAAAGTCTCTCCCAGAATCTTCGAAGCCAGTTCATCTGTTGCAAGCGCAGTTTCTCATTCTCAATTGCCGCAGGATCTTCCCATACTTGACATTCTTCGTCAACTTCGGCCTTTCCAGTGATAAGGTCCGCTTGAGCAGGCTTCACCCATTTCGTTTTCTTCACGAGCTTCCCGATCACAAACATCAACGGGCCGAATGCAGTGGCGAAGTAGTAGGTTATAAATCCTTCAACATCGAAGGGCGAGAATGTGTCCCAGCCGATAAAGAGAAGAAAAATACAACCCAAAACAAAGCCAAGGTAAGCGCCATAAGGCCTGAACGGTGATAGGTACGGCAATGTCGACTCCGGGACAGTGTCGGGTTGAGCTTTTAAGGCGCGGTGCCACCCGATGAATGTTAAGAGCATGCACGTGTAGACATAGACAAATCCACCCGTCGTAAGATCAACGAACTATCAAGTGGTGTCAGAATATTGAGCATATACAACGTTGAAAGACGCAACTTACCCAGTAGAAAACTGTAACAGATGAGTTTGAAACGACGAGGAATGAGAGGCAAGAGAGTAAGGTGACAGCTATGACTGAGTAGATAGGTACACCTGACCTGGTGCATTTCGCGAATACCTTGGGAGCGAGTCCATCTAAGGTTTTATTAGCGCATGAAAACATCTCGTCATTGGAATTGACGTACCGCGAGCAAGCCCATACAAGGAGCGAGACGTGGAGTAGAGGTACGCGTTCCCGCAGGACCTGCAATATACAGTCAGCATATTCATGATGTTCTCCAATCATAATAGGTGTACTCGCCAGCCGGAAAGTAATATGACAGCATTGATCACATCAGGTAAACCATGTATACCGAGATTCTGGATGCCGATAACCCAGGGCGAAGCTGCTGCTCCGGAAGCGCCACCGCCCAGAGCATTCAACAATCGCTCATCACGACTTGAGCAGATGATTCCGACGGCAAATACTCCAACGATATAGAAGAATGCCAGTCGATAAAATATCAAGCGAGCGACTCGGGGTATAGTTTTCCGGGGATTTTGGATTTCGCCAGCAGTGAAGCAGATTAAGTCGGGGCCACCAATGGTGAAGGCAGCGTAAATGACTACAGACCTGGATTCAAGAAGTCAGCACTTGTATAAAGAAAGGCTACTTGGGTATTCTCGTATGGCTTACCAGAATCCGAGGAATCGGCCAGCTGCCCCATCAGTATAATAGGCGTGCATCGCGTTCCCGCCGCCCCAGTACCGAAAGCCGTAAGCGTCGCCTCGAGGGTTACCACCACACATAGTGATGAAAGTAAGCAAAATGAGACCGATGATCAGAATAACCTTCGTTGATGCCATGATGAATTCAGACTCCCCATACCACTTGACGGCAATCACATTCAGCAGGAAGCAGACGACCAGAGCCATGGCAACCCATACACCTGCGTTGATGGAAGTATTCCCTAATATCGCGCGGTCAGAAGGACAACGAACAAGTAACTTAAACGGGAAGGACTTTACATACAATACTGCATTACTGTAGCAACAGCACTATACTCCACACAAACCAGCATAACACCACCGTAGAAGTACGTCCAGCCCATAGAGAAGCCAAGAGCAGGATCGACAAAGCGACTGGCGAGCTCAAAGATACTTCCTCGGATAGGAAGATATGCACACATCTCTGCAACGCTCAGTGTGCATGGTAGAATAAAGAACATGCTCCAGAATAGATATCCAAGTGATAAGGAGAGCGGGCCGGCTTTAGATAGTGCACCGCCAATACCAACAAATAGAGCAGTGCCAATACTACCTGCAATAGCCATCAGTTGCACATGACGTGGAGATAGACCACGCTTGGTTTGCCCGCTGGTCATGTAGATTGAAGCTCTTTGGATTGAACTAGTGTCACATGCATTCGTTGGTCCGGAGGTATCAAGGGCGACTTTCTTGGAGTCATCTTGCTGTGAGATAGAAACCATCTTTGGCAAATGAAATAATGTTGAGTATGGAAGCAGGATAACTGAATCTTGGAAGAATCCAGGACTACCGTTTACCGAAACAGCACGGCTATATATCTTGTTTCGTGGTTATGCCTCTTGTCAGGAAGATGAATTGGCTATGTATCAAAAGAGTTATGGATTGCACCGTCGTCAATGGCTAATCAAGAGGTAGAGAGGCTATCGCCAATATAGAATTCCTCTAGTCCGTTCTAGGTTATGGAATCCACGGCCCCATTTGCGAGGTCGTATCATTTTACTACGTTGGGTTAGTTAGTCAGGCGCAACGTGATAAGTCAACGGGCGCAAACGTGGAGAACATGCCGCTAAGCTCTGTAGAAAATTGAAGTACACGCTTATATCAATGTATAACTCATCTGAATGTGTTGTTCTAGATCTCTGCTTGCTTGAAGAATTCACCAACACTGACCAATGAGGTAATCGTGAAAGTCGACACATTATACATACATCCTTATCTTAGGGAAATACACATCACCATCATGTCTGTCACAACCACTGTCCAAGCCATAAGGCTCGAGGGCGATCAATACTCCACTACCGCACAAACGGAGGAGACACCCGAGCAGGTCTGCGCAACTGGGGGATATCCGGGCCCAAGTGTCCCCGAGTTCGAAGACCCTTACATAAAACGGCAGTGGCAATTAGAACACATGGCTGCTGTGTTTCGAGTATTCGCACGTAAAGGATTTACAGAAGGAACCGCTGGGCACATTAGTGTTCGCGACCCCGTGGAACCAGATACCTTTTGGATCAACCCGTAAGTGTCCCTTTCTGCCCTTGTGCCTAAACTGTGATTCTGATATTTGCTTAGTCTCGGCATACACTTTGGCTTGCTTAAAGCAAGCGATATGGTACAGATCAACGAAGATGGTCATGTCATTGGTGGGAATCGCGTCGCGGTCAATAAAGCTGGGTTTCAAATCCATGGAGCCATTCATAAAGCTCGGCCTGACATCAATGCTATTTGTCATACACATTCTCCTGCTGGAAAAGCTTGGTCAGCATTTGGCCTTCCTTTGGACACCATCAATCAAGATGCCTGTGCCTTTCTTGGTATCCAGGCTGTCTATGAAAATTTTGGAGGTATCGTTCTAGAACGCGATGAGGGGCAGAGAATCGCCGCGGCATTGGGCCAAAGTAACCGTGTTGCGATCTTGCAAAATCACGGCCTCCTCACTACTGGTTCCACTGTTGATGAAGCAGGTTATCTGTTTACGCTCCTAGAGCGATCTTGTGAGGTACAGATCATGGTGGAAAGCACAGGCCTCCCAAAGAGAATTATTGGCAAGAGAGAGGCGGAATACACTGCGAAAGCTTACCAAGATCCAGTGAGTACCAGAAAAGTCTTTTAATGTCCAGGGGAGGGAAGTTACAGGCTAATCATTATAGAAAACCCTATATCTTGAAGCTCAGCCTGATTTGAATTATGAAGCTACTTACTCTAACAAAGAATTAAATCTCAGTTTTTAGTATTAGCTTCCAAATACACCATGACTTTACATAATTCATTAGTTTAAAACTGTCCCGCACCAACAACACCCTAAATTATGATTCTACTGTGCAACCCAAGCCGTGATACGCAACATTACATGTAAAGGCAGAAGGCAAAGAAAGCCCAAGCTAGAATACCAAACTCAGGGCATTCATAGCGGCGCTTCATCCACTTCTATAGACTTGTTCCATCCCCCTGCCAAAAAGTCCCTGAGGGATAGCATACCGATATTTGAAAGTCCATATGATGCCTGCCTGGCAGCCCTATTGACATTTTGCGGGGCCTGCATTAAACTAAATGGGAATCTCAAGAAACGCAAGTTCACCAAAAGTCAGTAATAGAATACTTTTATAGAAACGCTTCCAGCCAATTTAGCCAGCGAATAAAACGTAAACAAAGAAGTCTGGATCATGATACTTTTTTCCCTCCTCGGTTGTCTCGGTTGCCACAAGACACTCGGAGGATCTGCAAACTAGCGGCGGAGGAATTCAAGCAGACCACGGATCTTCCGAAAGGCCAAACTCAATTCGAAGCGTGGACCCCGCATGTAATTCCTTGCGTTGTCTGCTACAGGGCACATTTTTGTGGCGTCTGGGGATCATTGCCGAGGATCGCGGGCATAAGCCTGTAGCACTCCCATCAGGCGACTGGGCTGGTAGTCGTCCATATAAGTCCTCCAAATGAGATGAAAGGCCCAACTTATACGACGAAGCGCATCTCTTTCCCATAGCACGATGGATGAAACCCAAGTAATCATTGTGGGTGGTGGACCAGCAGGTCTTGCCCTGGGACTCTCACTAGCCCGACTGAAGATTCATGTCAGTAGCCACTATTTCTACAAGTATAGCACGCTCATGATTGGTACTGACAATGCGCTACCAGTCCGTCATTCTTGAGAAAGAAGTAGGGATCACCACAGACCCCAGAGGCGTATTCCTCACGGGAGATGCCGTCAGAATACTGCACAGCCTCGGGATCAACGATCTGACGGGCATAGGTCATGGTAAGTCCACCTGTTCCGAACGCAAATGAGTCGGCGTAGCACGACATGTACTGATTCGACTGGCACAGAAATTCCACATATAAACGTCCATCGCACTGCATTCAATACTCCCCCATTCTTCTCAATTCGCATTGGGGCCATCAATAGTCTTCAACAAGCCTTACCTGAAGGCATTCTGCAAATGCAGCCTCGTCTAGGTAAATGACTCTAAGCCCCAGCAACATATATCTTCCATTTTCTAACAGCAGCCTACAGAGACTGCATTGAGGAAGGCTATTGAGCAGTCGGAACACTGCTCACTGCGTACCGCCTGCGAAGTGATCGCACGGTCAGAACAAGATCCACCAGTGATCGACTTCAACGATAGTCAAGGCACACGACAGCAGATCAAAGGACAATGGCTCATCGGCGCCGACGGAAAGTTGGGTATCGTGCGAAAACACTTCCTTGAACCAACTGTAGGCATCAAGCAGCAAGACGGTATTTATCCTTACAGTGGAACCTGGATAGCCGCCAACCTGAAGATGAAGCTTCCTACACCAGAGACTCATCCTGAATTTCCACTCTGGAAGTTTGGATACTCACCGCAAGAGGTTTATGATCTGTTCTGGCCTATTGGGTGGCACTTTTGCACTCCGCCTGGAAAAGCTACTGCTTCTGGAAGATTTGGTCCTCATGAGGAAAGGCTTTGGCGTCATGAGTTTGCCCAGGATGAGTCACTTATCAAGGATGATTCGGAAGAGCTGCTCTGGGAACATATCACGCCGATGATCACTCTCGAGGAAGACAGCAGCCGCAAGCATAAGTTCAACGGCCCTGTAAAGTACCCGAGGGACTGTATCGAGATTCTACGCTGTCGACCATTCCACTTTGTTCACAAAGTCGTTGACCGGTGGTTCAGTGGCCGGACTATCCTCATCGGCGACGCAGCTCATGTCTTTCCCCCTTTTGCCGGTCAAGGTATTGGCAGTGGCGTCAGAGACGCTCACCAACTCGCATGGAGGCTAGCTCTGATGCTTCACCCAGACTGTAAGCCCGAAAACTACGACAAGCTGCTTAAGTGCTGGGCATCCGAGCGACGTCAGAGCATCAACGACGCGGCGCAGTTCTCTATGATCAACGGTCGGATCTGCAATAACGATCCTTCTTTATGGCAACGCTTGTTTTTCCGGCTTCTGATGTTTCTTCACGGCACTTCTATATTTCGGTATACGGATTATGTATCTCACAAAGAGAGAAAGGGATTTTCGGCTGTTGAAACTGGTTTCTTTGTCAAGGGACGGACAGGTGGTTCCCGTTTGCCCCAGATACATATGAGATCAAAGGGCCAGGCAAAATCATTCTTATCAGATGGCCTTCTACGAAAGGGCGATAGCATCTTCACTCTGGTGGTAATGAGTGACGGCCAGCCAGCTAACCAGCAACGGCTGCATGCTGAAGCAACAGCTGCAGTCCAAGAAGCCGGGCTTTCATCCATCGTCACAAACGATGCCATTGTTGTTTACGACGCACAGTCGGGAGACACATCACAGATTCAAAAGGAACTATCAGACACTAATGGAGAGCTTGGCCATCCCATGTTCTTTTCGCCTTCGCAAATTGCTGCAGCTGATGGGCATCTGGCGAATGGATATGACAGCTCGGTGTTTGGTAAGCGTCTTGGGAGGGGTACGAAATTTGCGATTATTCGACCTGACTTCTTTATCTTTGCTTGTTCTTCTGACTATACTGGGCTGGTTAGCTCCCTCGAATCACTGAGAGGTTTTGTTGGGTTTGGAGGTAAGAAATAGTTGACAGGATGAAGCGCGAGACGCATGCTATGTAGTTATTCGTAATTGATTGCTACCTAGAGGCCTTCGGCATATGTTCCTTACTTCTTAGTTGTTTAGCTGAATGAATCATGGACTTGGGTGGATTTACTCCTGGTACTGTAATAGTTTAACGTGGTGCTCAGGGAGAAGAAAAATATGGGACCTTGATATAAAATATCAAAATAAACCTAGCAAAGTCCCCGAGGTAAAGACTAGACTTACTTAATTATTTTTATGGTTTAGAGTCAAGGTCCTCAGTCTCCTTTCCTCCCTTAGCTGTTCAAGCGCATCTAAATTCGAATGTTGGCACGAGAATTATAGTGTTTATAGCACCTCACTTAATAGTTAAGGTTACGGCGTATATTTATAGAAAAGTATTTTGTCATATTTCCTGAATATAAAGTCGGCCTTTGTATAAATTTCATGCCTTCAACCCTCTACATTAAAAGCGTAAGAAGAACAAGACGTAAGGCGCGCGATATAGGCATCAGTCCTCTGGTCCATCAACATAAAATGAGCCTTTTAAGAATGCGACTGCCGACAGAATAGCCTGAGATGATAGAAAACACAAGATCAGGATTCGCAAAGATTTGAGATATCTGCAAGCTCTACATAAACCTACTAAACAGAAAAATAGCGATCCTCTGTACAGAGACTATCAGACGCGTTAAAAGTCCAACTCTGCAAAGTCCACCGTTAGCAAAGCTTCTAACGCCGGGCTCACAGGTGAACGAACGATGCTTACTCAAACTTTATCACATTCCTCAATGTTCCAGCCCGCGCCATAGTAACCTCAAGGACGTCGCCATCCTTAAGGAATACCTTAGGACTATGGAAAGCACCCACTCCAGCGGGTGTTCCCGTCATGACCGCTGTACCAGCCGGTATGGTTGTTCCTGTACAACATGTTAGCACTTATCCCACTCGTAAACAACGGTAAAGTACCTTGACTCATGTGGCTGAGAATCTGCTCCGGCGAGAACACCATGTCCTTCTTAAGCTCTGCGACTTGCCGAACCTCTCCATTGACTTTTGCCTCTACAGAAAAGCCTGAACCATCACCAAATATGGCTGGGCTGATCAGGGCGGGTCCAATTGGGGCAAACTTGTCGAAAGCCTTGGCGAAGAAGAATTGACCGGCAGAATGCTTGGGAAGCTGATACATACGGCAAGATATGTCGTTGCCAACCGTGTATCCTAGTATGTAGTCTTTCGCTTCCTTGGGAGAAATGTCGCGGCACTGTTTGGAGGTTACAAATACGAGCTCGCCCTGTAAAACGATTAGTTTCGGGCAAAAACAGCTTATTGCGATGTGGTGCCCTACCTCGTAATCTGGGAGGCTCTTTGCGCAGAAGTCGTTGATCGGGATGTCTTCATTTGGATTTGCAAGGGATGCAGCTGGCTTGGTCCATAGTGGAGGAACCGAGGTCAAGTTGAGCTAAAGACTCGTTAGTGATTGACTCGAAGCGGGCTGTCTGTTTCCTTTTGGCATACTGTAGCTTCTTTGGCGTGGCTGCGATAGTTCAATCCTACGCAATATAGAGGTAAGTCGTCTCTGGGCAGTGGTGCTAAGAGCTGTACTCAGTCAGTAGAGGAGACTTGTGACGGCTTCAATTCACCAAAGCATAGCACAGAAAGACTTACACGGCGAATTGTTACCGTTTTGGGCTCGTCCTTATCACCCAAGGCCTGTAAAGACTTGACCGCGCTGACCTTGGTGCCGAGAGCAGGCGGGCCTTGAGCATCAGGGCCAAGATCGGCGAAATATATCTCCCCGTCCTCTTCAGACTCAAACTTGATGAGAATCGAAAAGTTAGCCATGGCGCCTATGTGTCCCGCGGTAAGTTGTTTTCTGGTAGGCTTTCATTAAGACCAGCGTTTAAATACATCTTCTCTATGATAAACTTGTGTTTAACGCCTCAGGATGGGATTCAGAAGAAACTGCTTATACCGTCATGCTAAAATGCGGGGAAGTACAAGCTACGGCAGATCTCAAGCTTGAACCTTTTCAGATCCTCCGACGCGGGATTAGCTGCAGTGAAAGTGCCGAGGTTGGTTAGTCATCGGAAATACTACATGGATAAATCCTCGGAGCATCTTGTGAATCCACAATCCCGACCATTTCTCATTACCTCCGATTTTCTGATTGCGCCAAACAACGACCCGACATTGGCCTTCCGTAAACGAGTATCCGTCGTCAAGCGGCGTATCTATTGCTGGAGAGTCTTTCCGGTTCTCCACCATGTCTGTGTCACCGTCTTCACATAGCGGAACATTCGGCGCAGCTGCCTCTACTCATCGCCTGAGCACTAGAGTCTGCGACAACTGCATTCGGTTTGTAAACTCCGCATTAACTCTCGGCATTACAGCATCTAATAATCTCCGTACTTCAGCTCTAAAGTCCGATGTGAGATAATCCGGCACTTCCCTATCACCAGTACTGATGCGGCCGGTCGGTCACAGGCGATTTAGGACAGCCATCTTGCTCGCGCTGCCTAGGCCGCGGAAAGATATGCAGTTACTCCACGACACGTCGTCGGCCTGGACCAGCCCCGGGCTCCGGCCGAGTGCCACGATCAACGCGGGAGGCCGGTAATCGGGAGAGAAGGTATCCTGGTACGAGACGTCTAATTCTCTTCAAGCGTCGCAGTATCTAATTACTCGCTTTGGAGACATAGAGGAAGCCACTTTGCAGACCGATTCTATCCTTGAGGACACCACTTCTTCGGTTCCAGTGGCTTCGGATCTACCCTCTGAAAGCCTTGATACCCTTGTCACTTCCCATGCATCTACTGGCAATCAATCAACACAGAGCCTAAACATCTTGCCCGAAGAGGAAGCATATCTGTAAGAGGCGATCGTGCATTTTCATAAACACCATGCACCATGAGTCTTGTTATATCTTCCTACTAACCATATCAGGGCCGATGAGTACTTCAAATCCATCAATGAAGCCATACCACTGTTCTCCGAGGCCGCAGCATCAAACAGCAAAGATATTCTATCAACATGCAACCCTGAACTCGCCGAAGCTCTGCTTCTAATCACCGCCAAACTCCTCGGCTTCAAATTCGCATCCCCTCATTTTGACCTCGAAGGCCGTATAGACCTAATCCTCAGCAACACAACGCTTCAAGAGGATACAGCCGGTGACTTTCCAAGTCTCGACCTCTTTCGCAAGTTCTGCTTGCTTGTCTTTTATGAATTCCACCAATTTCCTGGCCAGCAAGCCTGGGTGCGAATAGGAAAGATTGTCCGGCTCGCGTATTGGATGGGTCTTGACCGTCTAGACATAATCCAATCTGTCTCCCCAGAATGGTCCAATGTGAGCGATGCGGACCTTCAGAACTGGAAACTTGTCTGGTGGTGTGTATACCGTCTTGACTCGTACGCCAACCTCTCATCTGGAACACCGTACCAAGTTGATGAACGACTTGTCAATACATGTTTAAATCACCAGAGTCAGCTTTCTCAAGGTCTCGTTGCCCCATGCAGGTTACCTCACGATCCGCGTGGTCTTCCCGACCTTCTCTTGTATGTCAAAACCGGTAGCGAAAGCAGCTTACTTTTCAACATCCATCTCATCACCACCACTGTCTTGCGGCAGTTTGGGAGAGCAATGACTATGCGCTACTTGGTCCCTCACGAGATCCTTACGGCGAACTTACTTGACGCGGAACGTACACTCTCTGCAATACGTCTAGCCTTACCACGGAACTTCTTGAACCCTGGAAGAAACGCGTTTATGAATGAGTCAAATACAAATCATCACGCGAGATTAGTACCAGTGCTTCAACTACATATGGCGCAATTATTGGCTGCACTTGCAAACTGCTACTATCTTCCAGAAGGGGATGATTGGACGCTTAGCTGGCAACGTGTTCTGGAAACCTGCCAGAACATAGCGGGGGTAGCAGAGAAGTGGGACAGTAATTACACTCTCACCGTGGACCCGGCAGTTTCGCTCATCAGCTTGACAGCGCTTGTCTTCTTGGATATTCACAAGAAGTATACGGAAAATACCAACACAAATCTCATATCCGAGATTGAAAACTGCGAACTTCTTCTATTATTACAACTTGAGCAGCTATCAGCTCATTGGAAGCTTCCAAGTTTACTAATCTGTAAGTTCAACCGTCAAGCCTATTCATCCGCTGAATCTCCTCTAACGATTTGTATCAGTGTCGTTCAAGAGTTTCAAAGAGTCGGTGACAGGTCCTCTCTCTTATCCACATATCCAACTTATTCTGTCCCGGTTTGAGAGTCCTTTACACCCGAGATGGTTACAGTTCTTGTCATCTGCACAAACACATCTCGAGAATGTGATATGGGGACATGGTACTTGAAGCCATATTTCCAGATAATTCTTCTCGTATGTATAAATACATGTCTCATCACATCAACTTACTGGCTCGTCTTCCCCTCGTATGAAAGTCCTTTGTGAGATGACGTCAGCTTTGTGTATCAATTGTAGACTCAACGTTTGGTACTTGTCACATAACGCCCGCTTAGGAACCTGTCTAGATCAGAGCAGTCACAGGAAATGGTAGCGTTGTTCATCAATAAAGGTATAGCATTAAACTCATTCAGCTAGCCCGTGAGGCTAGATCAAAAAACAATTATCGTAGACAGGCGGATACGCGTTTACTAACTACAGCGGTGCCCTCTTCGTGTGAATGTGACAAAACGTTACTCAGACCTTGCTGGGAGCAATCTGGTGGACCTCCTGATCCTCAGAAGAAACTCTCTCGGTCTCCTTGCTGAGAACCTCCTTCTCAACATGCTCAAGATCGACATCGGCCACAGCGGCCTCGTCACCATCGATAACCTTGGCCAACTCTTCAAGCGTAGGTCCACGAGTCTCGACGTACATGAAGAAGATGAAGATAACCTCGCCAGCGACCCAGATGGTGTAAATAAGGTAGAGTCTCCAGGTGTTGCCCCCGTATCCAGTTTCCTTCTCGCCCTCGGGAACGGCGGGGGCTTGCCAGGCCTTGAAAGCAAGAGGGTTGAGGTAGTTGTTGAGAAGAAGGGCAATTTGGACCGAAATGTTAAGGAACATCAGACCCTTGGCACGGAGAGAGTAGGGGAGAATTTCGACAGCATAACCGATCAAGAGACCAGACCAACAAGTTGAGTAAAAGACACCGTGGAGCCAGACAAGGAAGATCATGGCGTTGTTGGCTCCAGGGGCCTGGTGCTGCTCGTGGAGACCGCAAGTAAGGGTCCAGAAGAGGAGAGTCAGGCACATACCGCCAGTGGCGAAGAGGAAAGAGAAGCGGCGGTTAAGACGTTCGACGAGGAGAGCGCAGCCGATAGAGACAAACAAATCGAGAATGGTCTTTCCAGCGGTGATGATGAGACGTTCGTTCTCGCTATCGAGACCAGCGTTGATGTAGAGACGGGCAGAGTAGTTGGAGACAACACCGTTGCCTGACCACTGAGAGAAGAGACCGAGGGAGAAGAGGACTAGGAGACGGTAGCGGTTACCCTTGGTCTTGAGGAAGTCGATATATCGGGAGCTATTGTTGGCCAGCTGCTCGGCCTTGATGGTGTCGCGGATCTCACGGTACTCGAACTGAACCGTAGGGTGGTTCTCGTTGCCGTTGGCGTGGTACTTGGAGAGTATGTGAAGGGCTTCGTCCTGGCGATCTTTGGCGATGAGGAATCGAGGAGATTCAGGGATCCCTGAAGGATTTCCGTTAGCAAGATCCATAAACAGTTCCATCAAAAGATCAACTTACACCAGAGAATGACGAGCTGAACAAGGCCGGGAGCACCCTGGAGAATAGCGGGGAATCGCCACGACCAGTCGCTGTTGCCGCCACCCCAGTAGTGAGTACCGAAGCAAGTCCAAGAAACAAGCAGAGAGCCCATATTCCAGAGACAGTTGTAGACAGTTGTGAATCGAGCACGGTGCTGAGGATGGCACAGCTCAGCGAGAAGCATGGGAGAGGCGATCTGAGCGAACGAGTTGCCGAAACCAAGAAGGACACGACCGCCAGAGTAGGTAGCGTAGTCGGGAGCTCCAGCCTGAAGACCAGCGCCGATAGCCATGAGGATGAAGCCGAGAGCGATACAAGGGCGCCGACCCCAGCGATCGGCGATGACAGGGACAAGAGGGATAGAAGCGACGGAACCGATTTGATAGAGAGCGACCAAGAGACCGAGTCGGCTGCCCTCGGGCTTGTCGAAGAAGTCGTTCCAAGTGTCAAAGTTTTGAACAACACCCATGTACATTCTACAAGCGCGCCAGGTCAGTGGATTGTGGTTGAGATCACAGAATCTGGGGGTTCGCTTACCCATCCCAACCAGTTCCCATAGAAGAAACACAAAGAGTACACGCGTAGAAGGTCAAGACCCTCAGGCCTGGGTCCTTGTACCAAGTAACATGCTCGAACTTGGGAGCTTCCTCCTGAAGCTTCTTTGTCTTCTCGTCGACCCCGAGGCCGATGATGTCCTTGATGCCCATGACGATTTCTCAGTCGAGGGTTTAGGTATTAAAATGTAACAATAAAGTGGCTGTTGTTATTGTTCTGCCAGAAGCACTCAGTGGCTTTAGCAGATTATTGTAGAGGTGAAGAGTGAAAGCAAGACTGGTAAAAGAAATGGGGGGAGATCCCTGGATAGATATAGAAAACGCGTCGAGTGAGGCCAGAAGACAAATCTGAAATGTGACGGGCGTGCGGACCGGGTGACAGACAAACCCCAGATTGGACGAAAGAACCGAGCAGGCAAAAAGACAAAACAGCGATTGAATCAAATGGCAGGCGTCCGCTTAACGTGCGGGTTCCACTCATTTGTTCGGAATGGGCGATCTTGTTCCACCTTGGCTGTCTTGGAAGTCTTGGTAGTCATGAGCTAAGCCAAGATGGAGGCCGGGCCGTGCTCATTTCAGCAGGGATGGATAATGGAGAGAGTGAAATGGAGAGTCACAAGCTGGGGGATCTCCACTGTGCTTCTTCTTAACTGATGTTATTGCACGGAGCACCCCGTGAAGAAGCATTGTTATAATGGGGCTCTGCGATTAAGCCGCCCATGGGGGTGATTTTCGCTATTGGCCTGTTACCGAAAAGGGGCCCTCTCATCTCGCCACGGGGAGTTTTCACGAGGAACACCATGCTACAACATCGTCTTTTTGTCTGTCGGATTTACTACCATCTGATCTGATCTTGTGTCTAGAATCGCCGGGCCCAAACGTGCGATGGACATAACATCATGGCCATCACCGATGCTTACGCTTACGGGCTGGGCTTTGTAGATCCCTTTTTGCCTGTACTACGACATTCTTGGGGCAGCCATTAATTGAGCTGTGCCTCTAGCATTCGCCATCTTCCAAGAATGTATTCTTGTTCTTGATGAGCCTGTCAACGAAGAAAACGCGGCGAGAATGAAATTCCTCATGGTGCGGAATTATGACCCGTGACTTGTTACTCAGATGGCTTCGGGGATATTCTCCAGTCTTGGCCTAGAGTGACATTTGGCTAAATACGGATAAATGCGGGTAAATAAACAACCTTAATCAGTCCGCCAATCACAAGCTGATACCCAATTCTTCTCCTGATCGATGCAATGCGATTTCTCTCATAAAACCCGAATACTACAAAAGAAACATGCAAATCCCGAGGCATATCAGCTCAGCTGAGATAGCCACGATCTGCTATACGTAGCCGCAATGTCATGTGCATGGACTTTAGCCGATTAACAGATTTAAATATCGGCCTAGAACCTGCGCGTCGCATAATGACCCCAGAACAGCGCAGAGCCAAGCCAAACTGGAGACCAACACAAGGAGACCAAGACCTTGGCGCTCATGAACCCAATTTTTCTTTTTCGCGACGATATCTCCACTCAATAAGACTTGTCCTAGCTTAGGAACCGAGGGCCGAAATTCCCCAGGCCTGGATTCTGAGATATCCGCTGTTTTTTGGTCCAGCGTGACTGATCTGATGGACTGAATTGACTCCGCCACGAGGGATAGGACGTTCAGCTTGCGATGCCGCCAGCTTCCGATCGTGTTGTGTCAGGGCGCACTGACGTAGAATGGATTCTGCCTCTATTCAGCGGTTGCAAAAATTGGGACAAAGTCTGCTTGCACAGTGCTTCGACTACCTTTGGTGTCTACGAGAAAAGAAAAGTGAGATGAGGTGTAGAGTAGTGGCGACCTTGGTATACCCAGAAAACATGACAACAAATATAAACAAACTCAGTTTGTTAATGAGATAACTGCTCCTTAATTGCTGTAGTACTTCTATCGGGTAGTAATCAGCCCTGTAAAATAATACTGCCTTCCAATGCTTCGAAATCTAGGGTAGGTATGTCTCAGACGCGTTTAAACGTGTGGAGGCTACGCGCATATCCACCCTAGAGAATGGGTCTTCCAACAATCTCTACTGAAACATGTTAATTTATCCATTATGAGCCACTGCCGCGGTTCTCGATGCTTCATGATTCCCTGCGCGTGGCAATTACCAAGACTCTTGGCTCTCAAGAAGCTATCAATTTATCCAGCGGTCGTAAGCACGCACTCAGAGCATGGTCATTCAAGGATAGTGATTGGGCTTTGAACTTATCCAAAAGGAACATCGAGGTTGCCAAGCAGCCAAGCCAGCTTGTGGATAAGCTCGTGGACGTGAGAAAACTACTTGGCGTGGAGAAAACAGCGACTCCGGGGGGAATGGAGGTCGGCAGACGCGATCCACATGGATCTCTTAACAGACATAAGAATTAAAATGGTTCTCTTCAACAAAAATCTGAGGAAAAGACAGTGATGACTACAGTCAATGGGTAGATGATATATTGCCAAATACTATACATCGAGATATATAAAAATCTAGAATGTCCAATCAGCTGTACAGGAAGTCGATTTGAACAGGGTGATTAGCCTAAATTCACCCAACATCATTTCACGTCCATCCCTTATCGATAGCATCAGGTATTCTTCTCCGTCCAAGGTCTCAGCCCATCCAGAAATTTAGTATGAACGTCTCCATCTCCGGTTATTCTCAGCACCTCCTTGTACTCCTCCTCGCCAAGACACTGGAAAAACAGCAGAATACCCGCCCAGATGAAATCAGCATAGCTCACCACATCGCCCAGCAAAAACGGCCCAGACGTGTTCTCCTCCAGCAGGGCCGTAATCTCACGCGCGAACGGCTCCGCTCTGTCAAAAGCGCCAGGAGCGTTCTTTTCTCCGTACTCGTAGAGAGGCATGCCCACGTCTTGTAAACGTGTTTCGAGGAAAAAGTCAATGCTCTTTTCGCCGATGATGTTTTTGGCGACGCCGGGGACGTAGATTGGTACCATCTCTGTCATGAATTTTATCATTGATGCGCGGAGGCGGTCTTGCATTGGGTTGTTGAGGTGTACGCTTGGCTCGGGGTACTTTTCCTCGATGACGTCGGCGATCTTGTAAGAGTCCATTATGTATGAGCCGTTTGGCATTTGAACGGCTGGACATGTGAAGGATGCGCCTCGTTCATTTGGGGGTACACTGAGTAAAAGCCTGTTACTGAAAGCTCAAGTGATTTGAATGGTTACACGTACTGCTCGCTGAGGCGTTCCTTGATCTCAGGATACTCGAGCTACTCAAGTCAGTGGAATTGCCTTATTATAGCTTCGAGAACATACCCATTCCGTTTTGTAATCCAGGCCTTTATAATTGAGAAGCAATCTCGCTGCAACTCATGTTAGTGCTGGATGCAGCTTGTTAATTATGGAGACTGACTTCTCCAGGTATTCATCGACCAGCAAACCTGAGGCGACTTGCTGGGGATATCGAAAAACGTAATTTTATTTTCGGGCATGTTGCTGTTGGCTTTTGCTTTCAGTATGAGATGTGATGATGGTCTGCCTGTTCAATGCTGATGCAGCCTTACGGGGATAATTGAGGGAATTGACTGGCTGATAAGGTACCTCAAGATATAAATAGCAACTGGAACGTTATCGTCTGATTAATCAGCACGCCAAGCGCTGGCCAATAACACAATAGCATCATATCTTCCCCTCACACGATGGATGTTGGAGCAATCCTTCAATGCCAAAAGCAGAAGGTAAGAATTCTGCGATGGTGAAAATAGACACTAAGATCGTCTCTTATTGAGCATCTATTTATAGAGGTATCTGGACCGTAGCAATAGAGCTTTTCGTACACGATTGCTTTACTCGATAACCTTCTCATCAGCTATTTTAACTTATGCCATGTCCCATACAACCAAGATGGACATTGATATCAAAGTCGAAGGCTGCACGAAAAGAAACTGATTTCTATCATCGATATCTGGTATACCAGGATTTATTTTTTCGGTCTTAAGCATGAATCCGATCACCACTTCATGAACAAACTCTACTGCATTAGATAGAGCCGTCGGTTAAGAACTCTGTCTGTTTATATCTGCCTGGTCAGTTGCCAAACGAAGTCTCAGCGCTGGAGTATGAGATTTCTGATTTAGGGTAATCAATCCCAGTGTACTTCCTCGATTGATGACTCAGAACTACGGACTTGGGGGAGCCAGAGTGAGCCAGCCAATCCTCGATATAGCAGCTTGACATTAGTAGGTTTAGTAAAAATGAGATATACACAGAATAGACCACATTGAACAGTCTGGAACAAGAGGAATGGAGAATGGAATATTGTAAGGTAGTGTTTTACTATATGAATATTTAACCAATGATGGGTTTTGACATTCAAACACCCAGAAGTAAGCAGTTATCTTGCGCTTTGGTCTTAGCAGAAAGATTTCTGACCATATAACTAACCACTAAAATAATTGACATAAGATATAGTAAGGCAATGAGAATTCATATAAATCTTTCCATTGCAAAGCATTCACTTTATAATTTTTTTTGCTTGCTATCCCGCGGCCTGGCCATGGCTGCCCACGCGCCCTGACCCCTGCAGATCAGATCACGTCTCCATACTTTTGACGCTGTGATACAATAACAAAGCAATCAGAGGCCGCCAAAACCACCAGACCCCGGTAAAGGTGCCTGGAGCACAGCCAGTTGCGCGCATTCTGTTACCGCCCTACTGCGGGTACTCGCGTTGTTGGCAAAATCTCTTAGCTGAACGGCGCCGGCGGTTACTCAAGTTATTTATTATATAGACGCATCTTTATGTTACAGATGGGAATGAGGACGATATGATGATATAGGACTTTGACACTATAATGAAGTGCAATGGCATCGTAGAACTAGTATTCAACCTATGCCCATTGACTTGATTGAGAGGCAGGCAGCCTAGGCATAGCCACGCCTTTGCCGCAGGTCTGAGACATTTGTACATGGGGCTGCAGGTAGCCTTTCTTGTCACCCATGGAGAAACATGACGTGTGCGTGTTGGTCGTGACCTTGCAGAAGAGATAAGTAACCCAGCACAGACTGTTGGTTCAGTCAATTCTCTTTCCCAATTGATCTCTCTAATCTGCGATCTGATTTTCCGCTGCTCTACTGCGACACCCATGACGTCTAACGGGACCGAATTCGTCGGCTGGACACCATCACCAGACGGAAGAGGCACCTACGATATTATAGTTACATGCCTAGTCACGACATTTTTATGCTGTTGGACCTCTGTCTATCCCAACATTCCGGCGGCCGAAGATAACTTTTGGAGTTCGATTCGGGATAAATTGGGACTCGCATGCTTGGGATTGCTGGGTCCCGAATTCATTATAGTGTTGGCCATTGGGCAAAAGTCTTCGGCTCGGAGATCTGTCGTTGTATGTGGCGCTTTCACGACTAATTGGTTTTCAAGACCAGGGAGCTGATTTGATGCAGAAATTCAAGCAGGCAGGATTTACACAATGGACCATCACACATGGTTTCTTCGCCGACATGGGTGGATTTGTCCTTGCAGCTGATGATCTCGACCGACCGATACCGCTCAATGCCGAACAGCTGTTTTACCTTGTTAGCAACTCGTATGTTGAGTATCCTGAAACCAGTGATCGGGAGCTCAAGGATAGGAACAAGTCAGATGGGTTAGCGAGGTTTGTAAATTACGATCCACGCCTTGCCAGAGCTCTTACTGATACCCCCAGGCTTATTACCCTTTGGCAAGGTACTTGGTTCGTCATAACCTTTATCGCACGGCTGATCCAAAGACTCCATGTGACAACCATGGAGCTCACAGCAGTTTCATTCGTGATCATTCTATTTGGAACTGCATGGTGTTGGAAAGATAAGCCATCTGATGTAGGGACGACTATTACTGTTCGCTGCCTTACCTCGACGGAAGACATATTGACTCGTGTAAGCAATAGACGCACTGTGTAGCTAATAATTCAGACTGACATGAATACAGGAAGGACGTCAGCTAGATCAGCCATACTATCAAACCCCCTTAGACTTCATCAGCAGAGACGAAACTGCGCTGAACCTCGCTTGGCAGTATTACAACGAGCTCTCTCGCAAGATCCTCTTCTCTCCCTTCTCACGACGCGTCAAAGAAGTCCCATGGGACAGAAACCCCGGCGATATCTTCCTCCGAATGGACTTCGATCTAGAATTAGTCGGCGTCGTATTCATCTTCGTCTTCAGCGCCGTCTTCCTCGGGGCCTGGAACTTCTCATTCCCCAGCGCCGTAGAACGAGACTTTTGGCGCGTAGCTAGTGTTTACATGCTAGCTTACGGTATGTTTGGTGCGCTGTGGATGGAGTTGTGTATGTGGATCTTCATACCGCAGTATCGCCTCGCTGAGGGTCTTGAACTGAGCCTTGTTGAGCAAGCTCTTGATCAACGACCGCATCCTGTGAGGAACTGGCACCATAGGTTCCAGAACTGGAGAAGGAGTCGGTTTAGCAAGATTAGAGGTACGGGGGATTCTGATGGAGAAGAACTGACATCGCGACGACCGAAGAAGGGCATTTTTGCTTTTCTGAGCAGGACGTACAACATATCACATGGCAAAGATCCTCATTTGGGTGTTCAGGTCGGATTCTTGATCGTTACGTCTTTCCTGTGCGCCTCTTACTGTGTGTTTCGGGTGTTTATCTTTGTCGAGGACTTTATTGGACTTAGAGCTTTACCGTCAAGTGCGTACCAGACGGTAGAATGGGCAGAGTTCATCCCTCATATCTAGAAGCCACCCTTTTCAGAGCTGGTCACCAAGCAATATCATGGATAAATGGACATCTGGTTGCTTTAGATAGCAGAAATAATTAGTGAAAACACTAAAATTTACTTCGGTAAAGTCTGATAGGTGACAACTATAGTTTGAACCATTCATGTCTAAGAACCTCCTCTGCAGCAATCCGTTCTCGAGGATCATACTTGAACAGCCGATACAGCAGATCCGCCATCAACTTTTGTTCAACTTCATGAGTTTGTAATGACTTCTTAGGCCCCTCTTTGTACTTCTCGCCCGATTCGAAGATCTCGATTGGCTTGCGCAGCGCCACTTCGAGAGACCAGTCTTCTTCTTCACGAAGCCACTTCCCATCAGCGTCGAAATATTCTTCACACGCTCCCCAGTTCATCCACCAATCTTTGGGAAGCTTGCCGAAGAACCTCACCATTTCTGCTAATAGTTCATCTTTGTCGTAGATCATGTAGAACAGCGGGAGTTGCTCCCTAATCTCGAAAAGTGTGCAGCCAAGAGCCCAAAGATCACAGGCTGGGCCAATTACATCAGGCTCTTCAAGAAGAATCTCTGGTGGTAGGTAGTTCTCTGGAATACCGAGATCCTCTGGTGGCGATGAGAACTTGAATGACTCGCCAAAGTCAATGACACAAATCTCCTCTGTGAGGAACTCGTTCCCGAGCCCGGAGATGTCCGCTGGTGGTACAAGATATCTTGGGCTAGATGCTGGAAGGTCTTCTCCTGACTCCATCTGCACTTGGACTTCCTCGGGGCGCCCTAATAGGGAGAGGAGCTCATCCTCAGAGAGGTGATCTAGGTTGCACAACTTGACTAAAATGTTGGACGGGCGAAAGTCTAGTAAAAGCATGTCAGTATTCGTATCGAAGCTAGGCTCAACATGTAACCTCGGGACATAACATACCTCCATGGCAGATCTCATTCTTGTGTAAGAAGGCCAATGCTTGTGCAGTCTGATAGGCAAATTTCCGCAATATAGTAGCAGGGTCTTTCTCCAGTCGCATCCATAATCGGGGGGACACGCAAGGTCCAAGTGGTGGCAGTGTCAGGCACTGATGGGTGCCATTCGGTCCCTCAATAGAGAACGAATCGAGCGGAGACGCAATGTATTGAGCACCAGGCATCGACTGGTCTAGCTCGGCCAAGCCAAAGTCAAGAATCTCGTCGGACTTTAGATCACTGACCATGACCTTGAGGGCAATATAACGAGCTTCTAGTAAGTCCCGACAGAGCCACACAGTGCCGAAGCCTCCATGGCCGAGTTTGTGAATGACTCGATATCGATCCGATGGGCCGAGGATGTCGCCAATATGAACGGGATGATAGCCACCTTCCTCGTATTCCTCTAGAGGTTCCACGCCCTCTTTTGTGCCCTTGAGGAATGTGCCTTGCGAGGTTACTGGGGCATGATCGAGTTCATGGTAGTCAAATCCGATATCTTCGTCAAATTCTTGTGTAGCTGAAGGGCTACGTGAACCTTCTGAGCCCATGATTTGGATGCGCCGCAATGGGCTGGAAAGTGAAGAGTCGGGATTGAAAGGGCTCTTGTTGGGAATGTAAACGCAAAAGGGTCTTCGAAATGAAGAGTCCAGAGTCGCAACTGAGAAGCGATTAGAGGCGATGATCAGCTGTGCATTGAGAGAGAGTTTGCGGCAGGTCGTGTAATGGTAAGGTAGTCGCATCGATTTGTATGCCAGTGAGGTAAAATCAACCCGACTCCACATGACTAAGCCCCACTCATCCAGCCTCGACTTTGTAGCCATTTCTGTCTTTTGCCTCCACATCGTAAACCATTCCGCCGACTCGATCTCAGCTGGAGAGCTCATATATAAGCTGCGTTGAGATTATTAGTATAGTGAAAACTCCATGAATGCCTAGACCCTAGATCTGACCTACACCTTGTGGTTCTGCTGTGTCTTTGTCTCGTTGTGCTAAACGATCTTGATACGCAGTGTTATCTTGCAGATATGGTGTGTCAACTCCCCAATACCGACGACTATGTCTCTAGACATCACAGTGTCACAAAGGACCTTCTCAGTATCATATCTCAAATCAACACGCTCTCGAAACAAGATATTAGAATATCGCTCCGATCGACCAGCTAGAGCTTCAGATCTATTTAAGAATCAGTCCAACAACTCAAAACGGTTAATTTCGCCGTGAAAAAGTCAACTCCATCACTCAACGTTTTGCCTCGATCTGGCACTAACTTCAGCGACGGATGCGTCACAAGCCGCCAGAGCAACTACGGGATATTGTGTCTGAAGCACTGGCTTATCTGGAAGTAGCTGAAGATGTAGCCACTGACCCCGATGGACGCATTGTTCTATGGCCTTGTATGGTTGTATCAAGTGAATGCTATGGTGAAGAGAACGAGATGCGTGCGCTGAAGTGGTTTAAGAAAAAAAGACCGCCACGGTTTTGCGAATGTCAGTTTGGCAAGCACGATTTGTCTAGAATATTGGAAATGGCGTGACATAATTTCCTCTCCCTCTTGGGTCTTAACTACAACGCGGCAAGATTTTGTGGCATGGACTCAGTATGGTGTTGTTACAGTATCAGATAATTTGGCACGGCGTCTTATACAGTCCGAATCTTCCGATAAACAATTGTCAAAGAATGGAACCACAAAGCTTTGACTTAAAGCCTCGCTAAGCATATCCCCGAGATAAGAATTAAATTCGGATGGATACAGAATGGGTCGGACTGGTCGGTGCATGTCAACCCGCTCGCTCCCGTTAAACGAGGTATATCTCGGTCTTACAACATCCGAAGAGAGCCCCAGCTCAACGTGAGTGCCACCACATTCAAATCACGCTTAACAATAACTGAGGAATCGTCCGTTTACCCCCCCAAACCTTTGTTCTTCACTCGTTGTTATCGAGAGTATTCCCATCATGGCAGCCGAACAATTCGACACATCCTGGATGTGGAATCCCGCTTTCATCGAAAAAGCCACGTCTACTGCCGGTCGCTTCGTTCATTTCCACAAGACATTCTTTGTTAATACCGAGATACCGACATCGCTTCCTATTCAGATCACGGCCGATACGCGATACAAGCTTTACATCAATAAACAATTGGTCGCATTTGGACCTGTAAAGGGAGATGCGAGTCTCTGGTTCTACGACGAGGTCGACATCAGCCCATACTTGCGCTTAGGCGAGAATCACATCGCGATTCATGTCCTCCGACTCTTCCACGGGACTTCGTACGGGACCAGCTTTCCACGTCTGGGAACAGGCGGTGTCAAGATCGCAGCTACTGTTGTCGATGAGGTCTGGGCACCGCAGATTCGAAGTAGCGAACTTTGGCAAACGGCCATAGATCACAATGTGACTCTCCGCATCGACGAGGAAGAAGATGACTTTCTTCACGTATACGAATTGGTTTCTGCATCACGCGATACAACATTGGAGTGGATTCCAGCGATACTTCTCCGTTTTCAGAATTCTACTGGTGTCACGGCGCCGTGGAAACTATCACCGCGCCTCATCCCGCCGATGAGAGGCCAGAGATCTTACTTCAGCGCTATTCACAATATTCAGAGCGGCTTATCCCGTGGAACCTGGAGTGCAGGACTGCTGGATATACAGTCCGGACAGAGTAACATCCTTCTTCCCGCAGGGTCAAGCCATCAACTTGACCTTGAGACTCCCGTTCACACAACTGCTTTCATCCGCTTCCGCTTTATTCGACCAGAACTTGGAGGCGCTTGTCTTACGATAACGTATTCCGAAAGTTATGAGGACAATCCAGTGCTGGTTCCGTATCTCCGTTGCAAGGGGAATAGATGCGATACAAGCAAGTTCTTAATCGGGCCCAAGGATATTTATACTTTCCAGGGAAAAGATAGGAATCCACGTCTGGGCTACTACGACGAGGAAGATACAGAAGAAGTATACATGCCTTTTCACTGGCGCACCTTTCGATTCATGAGGCTGAACATTGAGACTGGGCCATCTGACCTGATCATGCGCGGCATCGGCATTGACGTTGTGAATTACCCATTGGACGTGCTATCAAAGATAAGCACGACCTCAGACGACGGGACTTTGGGAGCGCTGTACGAGACGAGTATCAGAACATTACAAAACTGCATGCATGATTGTTACGAGGACTGCCCTTTTTACGAACAGCTGCAATACGCCATGGACACACGCAGCTCTTGTCTCTTCACTTACCACGTATCTAGCGACGACCGTTTGGCTAGACAGGCAATTGTGCAGCTTCATAGCTCATTTCAGCCTCGCGTTGGACTTACGGCCAGTAGAGCACCGTCCACTCAATTGCAGATCATTCCTCACTTCTCCCTCTATTGGATCTGCATGCTACACGATCACTTCCTTTACTATGCTGATAAGGCATTTGTTCGGCCTCTGTTACCCGTTGTGGACGCTGTATTGGGATATTTCCACGAACGCATAGATCAACGTCTCGATCTCGTGAGTCTAGGTAATGAGAAGGGCGTTTGGAACTTTCACGACTGGGCGGAGCAGTGGAGGCCGTATGGCATTCCGCCCTCAGTAGAGAAATCCGGGATTTCGACATACACAAACAGCTTATATGCGTACACTCTAAAGCTAGCGGCCAGGTTGCAGGGAGAGTGTGCAGGCCGATTATCCGTTGCAGAAGAGTATTCTCACCGGGCTGGGCTAATTGTGGATGCGATTAAACGCCAATGTTTTGATGGGAAATACTTTACAGACAGTATTGCTGCTTGCTCGGATCCTCAAGTTGACCGTAGCCAGCACAATCAGGTCTGGGCAGTTCTCAGTGGTGCTGTATGTGGTGACAGCGCGCAGACACTACTAAAGCGCGCTCTGGGAAGTTCTCAAACTGGTTCGCCACTTATCAAGACGTCGATCTCCATGTCCTTCTACACATTTCGTGCCATCAGTGCCGCAAGAGGGTCTTTGTATGACGAGCTGTTCCATGTTCTATGGCAGCCATGGCGTCATCAGCTATCTCTCGGTCTAACGACTTGGGAAGAAGACGATGTTTCACACCGCTCAGACTGCCACGCTTGGGGCAGCGCCCCCATCTATGAGTTCTTGGCCGAGGTTGCGGGGATACGACCTGCAAAGGCAGGATGGCAAGAGATAGAGTTTGCGCCGCGCTTGGGTCTTTATACATCTCTCGAAGCGACTGTTCCGTTCTATAGAGAGGGGAGGATGGTATTGGCAAAAGTTGGCTGGAACTCTTTAGATGGAGAGACGAGAGTAACGTTGGGGTTTGAGGGATTGAACGAGTCAATCTCTGTGCATGTCAAATTGCCAGGTTGGCCGGGGATGGTTGAGAAGAGCTCGCAGAACATGAGTTTTACATGGACTAGATCTTAGAAAGTAGAGTATTATTCGAGGCAATAGAAAATCAATATTCAAGTTTAGAATTAAGTGTCATTCCTGTTCCGGGGGGTTGAATTGTTGATATGCTGACGATGCAAATAACGGCATGCGAAACCAATTATCCGGATCTTGAGATATATCAAAGCATGCATCGTCAGCGAACACAGGGAGTAGAGTATCCAGTCTCTCAACATCCATGTAGGTCGGATTATCATACGTCGAAACAGACTGCCCCGGACTAATCACTCCATGCAGCATAGAGTCCGGCCTAAACTGATCCTCAATATGAGACGTCGGGATTCGAAGATCAGCCATGAGCTGAAGAATCGTTCCTTGTCCTGGTTCAATCCCTGCATCAAGATCAGAAGTCGCTCGACGCAGTATCCTCGCGTAACTGGCGCTGATCTGCCAGAAACGACCCATGGTACTGAGAAAAGTCGTGAACAACGAGACTTTTGCTATGGCCTCGGGATCAGTTTCTCCTGTGAAATATCTCTGTGCTGTTAGGAAGCGAGCGGCTACCCAGACGGACCAGGCAAATGGCCAGCCCAACTTGTCGACTGTTTGGTCAGCGACCTTTGTGACGATCTGGGCTAAGGCCTGTACGCTGGTGAGGCATCGCTCTAAGCATTGGCGACGAATCTCGAGATGCGAATCGGACTGGAAGGTGAAGTGACATGGTATGGCGAGAAAGCCGTTTAGGTAGATATCCAAGGCGTAATAGTATCCATATAGCATAACGGTTGCCGGGCGGATAGCGCCTGGGACACGGTCCTCAACAATATTATAGTTATGCCAGAATAATCGAGAAGGCAGTGTCTCCATCCACGAACTGAGTTCAGCTGCGATATTATGAAACTCGCTCAGCCAAGTCGACTCCAGCTCTTGGTTATTATACAGCGCGCTGTATTCCATTCCAACCCTGTGGATTCTTCGAGAAATATCGAACAGCTCCAGTTGGTAGCTAAACACAGACGCTGGAGTAAGCGATGCATCGTCTACCTCTGACAGGTTCTCCCTCCAGACTTGCTGTCGCGCAGGTAGAAAGTGATGAACATGATCATCACCCAAGGTCGAATGATGGTTGGTGGTGATGCAGATCGTACAGTCGAGAGCGTAAATAGCCCAGAACAACCGCTGTCGGAAGATACCATCACTCTTACTCAGCGACTCACTGCTCTCAGCCTCTATCGAAGTCCGAAAGACAAGCCCATCTGTGTTCTTAAGCTGCACCGCAAGCTTCGTCGCCACCGCCAACGGACCCCAGACCTGGGGTCCATGCGTCATGCCCGAGAGATCCAAAACAAGCACCGTCAGAACCTCCAACGAACTATAAGAAGGCTCCTCCAACACATCAACAAATATGCTGCGCTTAGAGTATTTCCAAAACGAATCGCTCGACGCTTGATCAAGACGCGAGTCAAACGAGTAAGGCAGGGTCACCCCAAAGAGAGCATAGTACAGCAGTGCAGGTTCATCCATGGAGCCCATGTCGGCGCAGACGCGCTGGACATCTAGGAAGGGAAACCATGGGTGGATGTGGCGAAAGTAAAGAGAGGCGAGGGAAACGACGAGGTCGGTTGGGGGTTTGCGCTCAGTGACTCTGCGGGTGCGCTCAAAGGTAGGTGATGCTTCACCGACGGGCATCGAACGGATTACTTGGTCATTGGGTGATTTGGTCTCGACTTCGATTGTGTCTTGTGGAGGTGCTTGATCAGTTGATGTGCTCGTTCGCGGCGTGCTGCGAATGGCGCGTAGTTCGGACTCTAGCTTCTCTAGAACCAACAGTCAGCCGACAGTCACCTTACCTTACCTCCCAAAACCATAGAATGGGGTAAAGAATAAGTCGAGACTTACCGATCTTGTCTTCTAGCATCTGACGATGTCCAGCTGGAAACCCCGGCTTCCGCCTTCCCCCGTACTCACACTCAGCCTTTGCCTTCTCACAGCGCTGACACGTCGGTAATCGGCGGTCGCACTTTGCCTTGCGCTGCTTGCACCTCTCACATCTGCACGATCAATTAATAACCTTCTCCACATTATCTGTTTCCGGGGAATCCCATAAAAAAAAAGGATAAACATACGAGGCCATGGCTGTTCTTCGGTCTATGTTTCGCCGTCAAGGTTGCATTTTACGTGCAAAAACTTCGGGGCATGTTGGCCCTTAAATGCCGACCCAGTATTCGGATTCGTCTTCCCACGTGATGGTCCAGAATCTCCCCCCCTTGAGCTTTTCTGCTAGCGTACCCCAGATTTTCCCCAATAGACGACCCCGTGGGAATGGGTCGAGGGGGGAGGCGAGGCTGGTCTCGGTCGAAGTGGTCCCGAGTACAGGGCGTGGCGAGTGAGAAGGATGTATATAGCTATGGGCTGAGCCTACTTCAAACTCTTATTCTCATCCCAGTAGTTCAATCTTGACCTTGGCAACCTTTTACTGTCTATCTTGCTACGTCTTGTATGCGCAATGGCTTCATCTGAAGTAACTAACACTATGGCTCTCCCGCCATCGCCTGTTGATACTAAGCGTTGGTGGAAGTCGCCCAATCTGCGCACCCTCAACTTTCTCATGATGATCCCTCTTCTGTCGATCTTTTCCCAAGGGTCAGTCCACTACCCCATATTCATTCACTTTAAGGTTAATATGATATCTAGTTTCGATGGAAGCATGATGAACGGTCTGCAGTCCGTCTCCCACTGGCAGACTTACTTCGGCACTCCAACAGGCGCTATGCTCGGCTTCTTCAACGCTGCTTATCCCCTCGGCGGTATCCTGGGCACGTTTCTCATCTCGCCTGCGGCCGATACCTTTGGAAGAAGATGGGGTTTAGCCACTGGCGCTGCTCTTTGCTGTATTGGTGCAGCTATTCAGGGCGCTGCTATGAATATCGCCATGTTCATCATTTCACGAGTCATCATCGGCGCAGGCAGCGTCGTCGTTGCCGGAGTTGGTGCTCCTTACATCACTGAGATTGCGCACCCAGCTCAGCGAAGTACGGCTACAGCTCTGTTTCTCACCTTTTACTCTGTCGGATCCATCATCGCCGGCTGGTGCACCTTTGGCACTTTCCGCATCGACAGCACTGCATCTTGGCGTATTCCTTCAGCGCTGCAGGGTCTTCCCTCTGTCATCCAGCTTCTCTTTGTCTGGTTTGTCCCAGAGTCGCCCCGTTGGCTCGTCAGCAAGGGCCGCAACGATGAGGCGCTTCAGATGCTTGCCAAGTACCATGGCGAAGGCGACTCCTCTGACCCTGTTGTCCAGTTCGAGTACAATGAGATCCTGGAGACGCTAAGTGCCGAGGCATCTGACCATAACAACATCGTTGTCTTCCTGAAGGACCTGGGAAGCACTCCTGGTAACCGCAGACGTATGTTCATCATGGTCTGGGCCGCTATCTGCTCGCAGATGTCCGGCAACGCCTTTGTCTCGTATTATCTCTCGCCCATCCTGCACTCTGTTGGGCTCAACTCGGATCTTCAGCAGACTCTGATCAACGCTACCAACCAGATGCTCTCTTGGTTCAGTGCCATTTACTTCGCCACACTGCCTGCCAAGGTCGGTCGTCGCAAGCTTTTCCTCTGGTCGTTAGCTGCCATCTGGGTCATCGACATTTGCATCACCGCAGGAAGTGCGGTTTTCGCCAAGGACAACACCAACAAAGCTGCCGCATATACAGTCGTTGCGTTCCTTTACCTCTTCTCCCCCGCCTATAACCTCGGTTTCAACGGTAACCTGGGTCTTTACATCCCCGAGATTCTTCCTTATCGCATGCGAACCAAGGGACTGTCATTCTTCTACTTCGTCCAGTTCTGCTTCATGATGCTTTCGACCTTTGTCGTTCCTATTGGTCTCGGGGATATTACCTGGAAGTTCTACATCATCTTTGTGGGCTGGGTCATGGTTGAGTTCGTTGGAGTCTATCTCGTCTTCCCGGAGACAAAGGGTCCTTCATTGGAGGAGATTGCCTGGATCTTTGATGGCCCCAATAGTGGAGTTGACATTCATTCTGCTCGAGTCGAAGGCAAGAACTCCACCATTGTTGAGCACACAGATGGCAAGGAATCTGTCTAGCATGCTTTCTGCTGGAACTGGGTATTTCTTCTGGGTCAGAGGTAGAATGAAGTCGTACAACCATGTCACAAATGTCGACGAGGGACTTGGTGGTAATGCTGACTGGATAATGATGTGGAGTGATAAGGTAGTATAGGCAGAGAAGATATTTCAATCAATCCTCTTGTTCTTATGCTTGAATCTCGCACTTTGAAGAAATGACTGATGTTTGTAACGCCAATGTTGAATGAAATATGAAAAAACAAGGTTGAAAGTGTCGCCCTCTTTTGGCACTGGCGTCGGAACTAAATACTTATGGATCTCACTAGTGGATCGTCAAGACCCACTATGTCGTTCACGTTAAACGATAAACGAGGAATCTCGTTTGAAAGCTCCCAGGGCTCGAGTGGGTAATTACTCACCCTATATCGAAAGCAAAGACGGAGTACAAACAGGATAATATATTCTCACCACACGGAAAGCGATTGATCTGAATATAAATAAATAAATATATACATAAATATAAATATATAAAGAGCTTCTTTTCAAGAGGTTCGACTTCTGTATCTTAATAGTGAAATGAAAATAATTGTAACACCTATCCATTGAAGCCGAGAAAACATAAAATTAACTTATTTACCCTATTAATTCCTGAAATCGTTGTACAACTTGGCCAGCATCTGATGGCATTAACGACTGCTCCCCATCTGACAAGGACTCAACCCGCCCGGCTGCTACAGACTCTCTCGCCTTATTCGTCTTCATAGACTGAACGCTCTTATACACTCCCTGGGCCGGATACGCAAGTAATCCAAACATTGCTAAAATAATGTTAGCTGACATGTCACAAAAATCTCGAAGGATGCATCGTAGATTTACCACTGCCTGGTTTTGCGACCATGTTGAGGGACCCCTTCCCAACGCCTTTGAAAAAGCCCAAAGTACCCTCTTCTTTAGCCCCTTTCATTGGTTTCGTTACGATATCAGTTAAGCCCTCGTAAAAGCCAACTCCAAAGTTCTAATCCATGTTAGTATCCAATCTCAACCCAAAGCTAGTGGTACATACCTTTGCTGCGACTGTGCTACCGCTCTTCCAGTCTGTTACAGGCCCATGATCATGTACCTTCTCTCCATACAGCCGCGGGGTGTTGCGAAGTCCTTCAGCTAATGCCAACGGGACATCAACTAACGATCCCTTCACTACAGCAGTCGTCATACCCTGAAGAGCCTTTCCACTTGCAACTGCTGTCGCGGTACCTGCTGAACGACGAGTACCGTCTGGTCGGACACGCTTTACGTCTTTGAAGGGGTCGATGAATGCACCGCCTAGGGCAGAAGTAAAGTCTGTCATGGTGCCTAGAACTGATGAGGCTCCAGCCGTCAAAGGATCCCAGCGTTCGTTCTCAACGAGGTATTCCTTCGGTCGGAGTCTATATACGTAAGTCAGTGTAAGTAGGAACATGGCTTGACAATAACTCACGGCGCAAAGTCTGCCAAATTGGCTTTCTTGGAGTCCAAAAGAACTTTCAAGGCTGCGTTACATACAATGACATGGCCCTTGCTACCCTTCTTCGACTTGCCCACGTACTCCCATTTGGCAGCGTTGTGGGGAACGAGATCGCAGGTGAGGTTGGCTATGGGTAGATGGCGATGGAAAGAGTTGACTGCTGTATTAACACCGCTCTCCTGTCTCATCTGCGTCGCGATCTTGCTGGCAGCGGCCTGGGCCTCCGGACTAAGGCAGAATTTAATTGCCGAACTGAGTTTGTCCACGGAGATGCTCTTGTAGGCGATGGGTGGCGGACCTGCCCCGTTGGATGCAACGACACTTCCCCAAAAGGGCTGGCTGCGAATATGTTACGACGACGATATGTAGAGGTGCGCAGGAAGAAACTTACTCGCCAAAGAATGGTACAATGGTAGTCGGTCTACCATTGACAAGACCGCAAGCCGTGGTACCTGCGCCACCGTGATGGACAACAGCAGCAACGCGCTTGAACAACCATTCTACCAAAAGGTCAGATAATAGAGCGATGACTTGGGAATACCCAACTACATACCGTGAGGGCAATCACCGAGGTAGAAGACAGAGTCAGTGCTGGGGTCAGTGCCACCCAGCTTACTCCAGCCTCGTGATATAATTACTCTGGCTCCTGCAGCCCGGCAAGCCTCCTTGATGATGTTTGTCAGGGAGGTAGGGTCATCGATGACGATACTTCCGAAGCCGATATAAACTGGCGGTGGTCCTCTTGCCAGAAAGTCTGCGAGGTCTTGGGGAGGTGTGTAGGATGGTTCGTCCCGCATAAAGAAACCACAGATGTCTGATGCATTATGTTAGCACGCCACTCAAAACCGTGTTTCCTGTAAATGCCTTACCGATGCTCTCTCCCCAGTCTTTTGGCTTGGGGACTAGAGCCGGTGACCAGCAATAGGTGTAGGGCACCTTCATGAGGCCAACGATATCGGGACCAACAGCGGCTGCTAATGGGTCCAGGTGTAAGTCTTTAACTCTCCAAGCGTTGATGACATCTCCAAGTCTATGACGGTTAGCATGAGCACGGTTAAAGAACATCGTTATGGGACTAACCCTTGCCAAGTCATTAGATCAACAACACCGTAACTGAGATAGTTAGAAGCCCTGGGATCCAAATTCTTGGACTGAATATTCGCTAGAGGATGAGGGAATGATCTCGTCGCCGTCCAAGGCATCGTGAACATCATGTGAAGCGGGATGCCCAATGCCTGGGCGCAGTGGACGTGTGCGAAACTAGGTGGGTTTGCGATTATAGCATCGGCGACAAAGGGACGATTCGATACGAGGTCCGGTTTGACACAAGAGCTCCAAAAGCCTCTCAGCATATCATGGATCATGATGCGTTTTCGACCGATGTCGCCTCCTCGAAGACTTTCCATGGAAGGAATCAATCCGGGATTCTTGACCATGTACTACAGCAATGCAATTAGTAACTGCGCATTGGGTGTTGCGAGACAAGTCGGCAGCCTTACAGCCATGAGATCTTCAGGGTCTCCACCGACGGGATAAAACTCCAGGCCCGACGAACGGACAAATTCTGTGAAGGTATCATGAGTGGCTAATCGTACGCGGTGGCCGTATCGTTGGAGAGCGACGCCGAGGGCAATGAAAGGTTGTACATCGCCTAATCTGATTAGTTCCGGAAGGGAACGAGATAGTCGTTAGACTTTACCTCGACTACCGACAACTTGGATGACGACATTGAGAGCTGGACACGGCCCCGAGGGAGCAGCGGCGGAGATGCTGCTGGTTGATTCATCGTCTTGGGCTTTGTCGGGAGGAAGAAGGCGATTGACTTCATCGGGCTGGAGTGATGAGAACTCAATATCGACCCCTCCATAGTCTTGGCGCAATCAGCATCACGATAGCTTCCAAAAAAAAAAAAAAAAAAACGACAAGAAGGGAACTCGTACCGTTGACGCGCGACGTGCTGGCTAAGACTGACCCTGAGGAATGCAGCTCGTACGGAGGCGGCGCGTCCCAAGGAACGTCCAAGACACTATCAGCGTCCTGCGATTCCTTTCCCTTGGACGGAGATTGAGATCTTGATTTCGACATGGTATGATAAGATTTAGTATAGAAACTTGGTACATGGAGATGCAAAGCACGGTAGGTAATATATGACGAGCGGGGAGGGAGCTAGCTACGGGCTTCGGCAGAAGGGCCAAGGGGCTAGTTTAGCGCAGACTAATTTGGAGGGAGCAGTGTCTGAAGACGGCGGTCAAAGCTAAAACACCGAGATCAGTCACGACGCGCAATGCAACGCATGGCAGCTTGGCAGGCACCACGCTCTTGGGTGAGCGACTTTGGTAACGAACCATGACGAGGCGAAGCGTGAAAAGACCGAGAAAATTTGCAACGCCTCTGCAGACCCTATCCTGCCTGTCCTTATAAGAAACTGTGGCTTTGAAGCTGGAGACATTGGAGCTAGTGTTGTCTGATCCGAGCTAGAGAGCTATGTAAGCTCCCAGCCACAAAGCTAAAGACCGATTGAGTACAAGGTTCATTGACAGTGCCGAAAGCAATCATCATGTGAAATAAGGGTCTAACTTACGAATATTCTCGGCAGTGCAAATTACCAGAATTTCGCATTCGCATACTGGACATTTACATCCAATTAAGTCACTGACGAGAAAGTCGGTCACAAGATCTCAAAAATGAAAACTGACTCAAGACATTAAATCTCTGTGAACCCCACTTTGTTAAGGTTTCGACTAAGGGAGCGAGCCTCGTTCCTCGTTCAACAATTCAGCAACGAACCTCGCTCTTTGCCCAAACCTCGTTCATGAGACACGCTTCTTGGCTCTCCATCAAAACAGTCAGAGCTTAAATGAAAGGGCTCGGTTTACTCCGTACAGTGGCTCATTACATCATGCAAAAAATATAGAGATGGAAGATGTAATACCGGTCTACGGATGTGAGTATAGTTATAAGTAGTGATAGTTTCTCAGGTAAATAGATCTAACACAACACCACTCATTATCATCTTTTTACTTATTGTCTCAACTACAATCTGTCTTTTTACCATTTTCTTTATACTACTTACATCCTAATGCTTCTCCAAGCTACAGCTTCGCTGCTGCTTGTAGCCGGCTCAGCTCTCGCTGGACCGGCTTCAAGGGCGGACAACAATGCGGTTGTCTACGGTTCCAAAGGAACTGTGTCTCTTTCATCTGATGGAAAGAAACCTCATATCATGATCCTCGATTATGGCGAGAATTTCGAGGGCCATCCTACCTTTGAGGTTGTCTCTGCCTCTGGTGACACCTCAGCCTTTGAGCTTACCTATGCAGAGTCCAAGTATGCCTTTAGTAACTACCAGGTATGTAAACGCGGCGCTTAGGTATTTTACCAACAATCTAACACTCGCCTCAGAGTGATGGACCTCTTCCTCTGGCTGCTGCCATGGAAACCTACCGTGTGAATCGATACAACATCACGAAGCGCGAGACTTTCAGCAACCGTCTTGTCCAAGGAGCTTTCCGCTACCAGAAACTGAACCTCTCTTCACATGGAGAACTGCGTCTCAGAAAGATTGGTGTGAAACCAACTGTTCACACCACGCCCCTCACCAAGCTTCCCGGAGGATTTGAATGCTCCGATGAGGACTTTAACCGCATCTGGCTCACCGGCGCCAGAACCGCTCAGCTTACTGAGAT
Source organism: Fusarium tupiense (assembly GCA_013364945.1). NCBI lineage: Eukaryota > Fungi > Ascomycota > Sordariomycetes > Hypocreales > Nectriaceae > Fusarium > Fusarium tupiense. Next base: position 108,711 of record JABEEO010000022.1, read on the forward strand.
TCCTAAGGACACTATCCCCGACTTCTGGCAGGTGTCTAAAGAAGGATCTCTTGTGGAGAGCTCTGCGCCTCAAGCGCTTGGTAGTGCTGCGGCCGCTCAGCTGACTACCTACCAGCTCGATTTCCAGGTCAAGCCTGTCACTGGCGAGTTCAGCTTCTCGGTTCTGTCAGACACTCTCAACGAAGCCATTGTTGTTACTTGCGACGTCAAGACTGGCAAGGTCACAGCCACGGGTGCTTCAAAGGCGGGCTCAATCCCATCTTCTGCTGATGTCAAGGTCGGCGAGTGGATGTCTGTGCATGCCAAGGTGAATATGACCGAGATCTCCATCTTTATCAACAACAAGACTGTTCTCGACTTCAGCCAGACAGAAAAGTTCTACGGCTCGTTTGGCCTTGGTGCTCCTCTTGGTCATTCCGCCTACTTCCGCAACCTCAAGGCTGCGACTCTTGATGGTACTGAGATCTACAAGAACAACTTGACGGACCCTAGCTTCCTGAAGGATTTCTTCATGGGAACAAACCCGGCTGATACTATCGTTGATGGTTCCAGGCGCGACCGAATTGCTTACACTGGTGATCTTGACGTCGCGCTTGGCTCGACCTACGCCAGCACCTACGGAAAGTCTTTCGTTGAGGGCTCTCTCGACCTTCTGGGCTCTTATCAGGCAACACCCGGATTCTTCATCCCAACTGCCAAGATCCAGCAGGAGCCTCTCAAGGAACTTCTCGACGTCAACATCACCGGTCTCATTGGCTACTCGTTCAACTTCCTCAACGCCCTCGCTAAGAACTACGAGGTTCTGGGTGATAAGGAGTTTGCCAAGAAGTGGGCTCCTCGCACTACGGCAATGCTGGACTGGGCCCATTCCCAATTGAAGAATGGTCTTTTTACTCTCGACAACCCTGCATTCACTGGAGATTGGAACTACTACGATCCTCCTCAGACCGGAGCGAGCTCGAAGTTCAACGCGCTCTATGCCTACAGCTTGCAGCAGACTCAGGATCTCCTTAAAGCCGCTGGCGTCAACACCACTGTTTACCAGACTCGTCTGGACAACCTGCGCAAGGCCATTCACGCTAACCTCTGGAACGATACCCTCCAGGCTTACGTTCTCTCCAACGAGATCACTACTGGTTTCGCTCAGGACGCCAACGCCCTGGCTATCCTCGCTGGCATTCCCGAGAGTCACAACATCTCAGCCACCTCTCTGCTCTCTACTATGAACAAGGAACTCCAGCTCAAGGCTGGACCTCTGGCTTTCAGCAATGCTACCGCCAAGTCTGGTTTCGCTCAGAAGATCAGCCCTTACGCTTCTGCCTATCACCTCCGCGCAGCCTTCGAGTCCGACGACGATGTTATTGTCAAGCGTTTGTTAAAGAGTCTTTGGGCACCCATGGCCAATCCTGCCCATGCCAACTACACCAACTGCTTCTGGGAGACTCTTGACCCCGATGGTACACCTGGTCTGGGAATAATCACCTCTCTCTGCCACGGCTGGGCTTCTGGACCTACTGCTGAGCTGAGCCGACATGTCCTCGGTGTCCAAGCTGTTGAACCTGGTTACAAGAAGTGGGATGTCAAGCCTCTGACGTTGGGTCTGGAGTGGGCTAAGGGCCGTGTTCCTACTGAACATGGAAATGTTGAGGTCGATTGGAAGTTCAAGTCTGGTCTTCTGCAGATGACTGTTCGTGGGCCCAAGAATGGTAACACCGAGGGAACTGTCTACCTTCCTCGACCTATTCCTACTCCTCTTGAGAAGAGTGTCATTAAGGTGAACGGGAAGGTTATCAAGGGTGACAAGTTCACTGTGCCTCGTGGACAGAAAATCACTATCAAGCAGACTCGTGCTTGATGTCGAGATCTTTTATTATGGCTATTCACTATTAGTATTGTATTATAAGCTTGATGAGCATCGGTCTTCAAGTTTATTTCCGTAGACTATGCATAACAGTTCCGAATAGAGGATGAAATGTTTAATAAAAGAGCTGTTGGTTGCTATATGAAGCCTTTTCCGGCCACGATGTGAAGGGGTAATAGGCCCCTGGTTTAGTGCAGGCAGCTAAGACTCCATTGACACTGAGTGCATCAAGTACAACTTCTAAATTAGGTTGAAGCCACTACTTAAAAGTAATTCAGGCCCTGTCAGATCTTTCCGGTTTCCGATGATGTCGATAAGCTACCCTTCTCCATTACCGTGTGTCCCATATCAAATAGACTGTAAAGGAATAATCAAGCAACCTGGAGCCATAGAAGAATAGTCTCTGGATATTCCAATAGGTTTATTTAGTTCAGATTGATATCCATCCGAACCTTGCATACGCGATCAGTGTTGAACGGGAATACTTCAACTGATCATTGCTCTCAAAGACTGGTTGTGCACTCCCAACCTGTCTCAATGAACTCTATATCCTCTAGGTCAGATGGATATATTGGGTCTAGTCCAGGTTGAGAGGCGAGAAAAGAAGAATGTTCTGCAACGATAAAATTCTCCAGCTCCCCAGGCCGCTTAAGGCTCGTGAGGCGGGTCAGCAGGGTATTTCCCTGAAGACTTAGATGATAGAGGAAATGCTGATATCCATCCCTTCTAATTAGAAGGAAGTTGAGTAGTCTCTTGCCAGACTTTACACTTCTGGGCCATTTCGAGAGAAGTGATTCCCGCACACGCTCAAGGATCGACCCGAACTGCAGAATATAGAAATCTGGTGCGTTAAATTTGAAATGGCTCAACCGTGAGGACCTCCACAGACAATACTCATCGAACATCATGTTGCATGGTTTGACCATGCGTTCCGCTTGACCCCAGGGACTCAATTCGCTCGGACTAAAGCTGGTCTTCACTAGGAAGGGCTTTAAGAATATGTGTTTGAAGTCAAACATGTTCCGAAATAGGAAGCCTTCTGACCCATAGGAGATGTTGCAAAAGCACTCGTAACGTAAGAAGGACTCAACAAAGACCCAAGTATGGTAGGGAGGAAACTTTGTGAGCGATTGACCCCAATCCCAATTGCGCGAGAACCGTGTTTCGAATACAGCACATTTCTGGTATTAAACCCGTTGCAGCTGCCAAAACTGGTAGGTTTGATTCCCATCGTGGTGGCATTTCCATACAGTCCTCAGAAAGAACAGAGGTGAGGATGGGGTCAAGTTTGTTCTCGATCTCCCTTCTTGGTTTGCCTTCGAGGTTTGCTCGCAACTTTCGGAGTCGAATAGAAAGCATGAGCAATGGAATGGCGGCTGGATGACCGTAGTGATTGTAGATCAGGGGAAGGTGAGATCTTACGATTAATTCGTGATCCGCTCGAAAGTGCTGCCATGCCGCGGGCGAAGCTCGTGTCAGCGATAATAGTTCGTTTACACCAAGCAAGAGCATGATTTTGACGTTCATCTCTATTGGGAGTCGTCCGAAGGGGTCAAGCCCCTGGGGAGTGGCGTCTCTTTGTGGTGACATGATGGGTGTTGGGGGGCGATGGGGGAATAAAGGCTGGTGAAGAGTAGAGGAGCGGCATATTTCTTAAGTTTTATATGCGATAGATTTTATGACTCACACAGAGAAACAAATAACACCTTGACTCATACTTGGGTGGATGACGGGATGCAAGAACCTTAAAGAGTAATGTAGAGTTTCTCCTCTCAGCCACAAAGGCTATTATGATTCGTGACAAGTTCACTGTATCTTGCAGCAAGAAGATCAACATCAAGCAGACCCAAACTCAATCTATCATCTGCGGAATAGATTTAATGCTGTCAATTCTCTCTCGCCGTGTCTGTAACCTACGCTAGATAGCCTCTTCCATATCTTTGTACTATTAGTTATACGAGATCAAAAAAACAGTCAATTGATTGGATGAGATGCTCAGCATTTCGAACGCCCCTTATCCCATTCCCGGTGCTGCATTAAGCGTTGAGGCATACAAGTTGCCCCAAGTGTGATGAGTAAAGTAGAACCAGGAGGTCTGGAGGCTCAGGCTTCCAGGCAAATGGGTACTAGATTTTCAATGATGATCACCCTACAGGAAGCAAATCACTGGAACCCCCACTTCCGCGTAATATACATCATTTCATCCAAGTCGGGATGATATGCCATTTTACGGTCAGGCTGAGAAGTGTCCGCAGAAGCATATGCATCAACAATATAATCCTCCAAGCGTTCAGTATTGAGAGATGAAAGGTGACTCAGGAGAATATTGCCTTGTAAAGCGAGGTGACAGCAAAAATGTTTATGCTCACTGTCTTTCCTGTTGAGAAAGCCATGGATTTCAGACTGTGCTGTGGTCAGAGGTGCCCGCTTGCGACGTCTTGTGGTCCGTGTTTGCTTTGCACGAAGTGACTTGTGCACAGACATGACGAGATCCTCGAACCAGTATCTGAATTCATTTGGAGCCCAGAAGTTGAATTCGTTGGGCCCAAGTGGGTTCCAGCTCATCACCATCCTAACTTGCCCATGGTCGTGGACTGTTCGCACGAGCCACGATACAACATCGATTGGAATCAGGGCTTCACCCGCAATAAAGGGTCTGAGAAAGATAGTTCTTAAGTTCCACATGTCTTGAAACAGGAATCCGTCAGGATGGTAAAAGATGCAGCAGAAGCATTCGAATCGTAGGAAGGATTCGGCGAATCTCCATATGCCCCAGTAAGGTGCCTTGTTAAGCTCCTTTGGAGTATCAATCTTTAGGTGACCGCGCCACCTAAAAAAAGACTTCCCTTAACTCCGGGATCATATCCGTCGCCATTATAAGTACAGGGAGGTTTGACTCCCCTCTTGACGGTATCTCCGTAAAGCGCAGAGAAAGGATCAAGTCGAAGACGGGTCTGAGTTGATTCTCAACCACGTCTCTGGGATCCCCCTTGACGTGTGACCGTAGGAATCGAAGACGAGCGAGAAGTTTAAGTAGTGGGATAGCTGCCGGATCGGCACAATGATCATAGAACCATGCAAGGTGCGACCGGATTACAAAGGCGTAATCTTTCTGAAAACACCCCCAGGCTCCAGGAGAAGCTCGAGTGAGAGAGAGCAGGTCACGGAGAGTAAGTGACTCCATGATGTAGACTTTTATCTCCAGTGGGAGGCTGCCGAAGCTGTCGAGGACCCGGGGAGCGGTCTCTTGTTGAGGTGGCATGTTGAGCAAGATGGAAGAAAGCCGGCAGGGTTGAGAAGCAGCTTTCGTCGTGTTGTCGCAGCCTTATAAAAAATACATTTTATGACTCATTCTCAGTACAGCAGGATAGTTTGACTCATACTTGTTTGGTGACGGGATGAAATAACCTTAAGTTCTGTTATAGAGTTCATCCTCTTGAGTGTAGAGGATGTGATTGGGCACGGCGCCACGGGCGTAACTTACCTTTTATGGACGCCATACAATGTACTCATATGGATAGTTGACTCAATATTGGCAAACAAATGGATAGAAAGCGATTTTCTATTATCGATCAAGCGTGTATACCAGAAGGTCAGTCGACTCGCTCGCGCCCGTCCCTTCATATGTGGTGGCCTATTGCCCAGGATGTGTCATGTTATCTGTGGCTAAGCCTTTGACTTTGGGGAAATACGGCCCAAGGTTTTATGGAAGCCAGAACCCCTTGCGTGTATTTGTATCAAGACACTTCCTTTCACAAGAACATCATTAAAGGAATTGGTTACGGCTCACGGTGATCTGAATCGCCCTAGCTCTGACGACTATAGTCTTCATACTTCTATGTAAGCTTTTCAATACATGCAGAGGAGTTAGAGTGGCCATATTCCTTATTGCAATGTATAGCGCGGGATGACTTCGTCTTGTTATCTTCTGTCCCTTGCGACAGCTCTCAGCAACGGTGAGCGGGTCCGGCATCGTCCGACGGAGGGCCCTCTCCTTACCAGCGCGCTCTGCTCCAGTAGCTATGCATGAATTGGCTTGGTCTATACCGCATTAGAGCCTTTTTTTGTTTGACCACATGAAGTCCAGCGAATTATTCTTGGGTGGCCGCCACTAGTACAGCGTACCATCACTAATAACCAGAATCGGACTGCACTTAGTCTCAGGTCGCAGCTCAGCAGCCAAAAGCCGTCCAGACTTCCAACTTCCCGCCTCCAACATCTGAAGAAGACTCAAGTTGACTCCACGAGGTTCGTACTTACCCTTGAGCATCTTATGCAGTTCATCCAGCAGCGCGACAGTCAGAGAACGCCACTCAACGATGACATCGTCAGAGGCTTCAAACTGAGGAAGCTCTTGTCCCGAGCTTTCCTTGCCAGCTTTCAAGTCGTCAGGCTTCAGCTTCAGGACTCCGAGATCAACAAATAGTCCGCCGTTTCGGTATTCGGGCAGTCCGGTACCGAGATGCATGTTCTTCCAGGTGAAGCCTAGCTGTCTTTCAAAGATGACTGATAGCGAGTAGGCCAGCCATTGGGTGAGCTTGTGAAAAGGTTGGATTTTGCTCTTGGGGTCTTTATCGCCCTTGCTATCAGCGATTTCGGATAGTAGTTCGAGAGGCCAAGCGTCTCCGATGGGATGGCCATTGAAGACGGTGCGGTTTCCGGGCCATGAAGGAATGAGGAGGTCCTGTAAGCAGAACCAGAGCTGTTCGTAGTCAAGAGTCTTGGATCCGGAGGCCTTTGATGTGAGGTAGTCTAAAGGACAGTGTCAGCCTTACATATGCTCACCGCCTATTTGTGATCACTTACCAACTAGGTTTCCGGGCCGGCCGAGCTCACCAAAGACTGCAGGGTACTTCAACAAGTTGGAACCCACAGCTTGAAGTAGCTTGACGCGGGATGAAACTCCAACCATAGGATTCTCAGAAGACACCTGGAATTGCTTCTCAAAGCTGCTGTCTTGCAGCTCTATCAAACCCTTACCTAGTACAAATAATTAGTCCATGAAAGCCATAACTATATATGAGACATACCATCGACCTTCTCCTTCATGGCACCATCAGAACTGAAAGATCCAGTTGTAAACATGTGGAGTGACGCCACAGCGATACCCTCACTTCGAACAACGACCTGTCCGGTGCTCGGTTCTTTGAAGCGCCAGACATCGCCTGCTCCGGCATCGAGAAGAACCGACACGAAAAACAAGTCGACCAAGCGTCGAGTGATCTCCGTTTGGTCAACCTCGTCTTCACTTGACCATCGCTTCACGAGGGCATCCACGCGTGCGACGTCTCCAACTTCGAAATGCTGCCAGCGACCGTGAGGGGGAATAGTGTCGTACTTGTCAGGACCAAAGTCACGCTAGATAACGATCGCATTAGCTCTGAAGGTATTTTCGAGGACTTGGAATTGCTTACATCGATGACTTTCGATACGTAATCAGCGACCGCTACCATCCGGCCTTCATCGTAGTCGAAGTGCTTCAGGTTCCCTTGCTTTGCTGATTCGAAGACCTTGGAAGCTTGGTCTCGGACGGCTTGAAGCGAGAGGAGGTACTTAAGATCAGTATCCATTTTCGAGTAATCAAAGTATTGAGTGTTTGTTTTGTGATGCTTTGCTTTGCTGTTGTAGTTGTTGGTTTAAATGCTGCTGATAAGATATGACAGATAACAAGCAATCTTCGGCGGACTCCGAAAAGGCGGGGTTACAGTTGTCAAGGTGTTACGGGGCGGGTCAAGCACTATCCAATGGCTTCATCGGTCTGACTCCACTGAACAATAACAAAGTCTTAAATGGATCAAACCTGACAATAGTACATGTGATTTCATGTGAGATTTCCATTGCCGTGGGCTATCACTTGAAACTTCTCATCCCTTGAACATCTTACCCATAAGAGAGTCCAACAATATTGTCGCTGTCCGCACCCCATGCTAAGATTTCGGAACGCGTATGCCCTCAAGCTCTCTTCATTGATTTTGTGTAACTACCTAGGCCACGTCATACTGGCGGTCTGGATGCAGCAAAGCAAAGAAAACCGCTACACTTTTGGCCAAAGAGCAAGATCGAATGAGTGAACAGAATTTCATAGTTGATAGAATAATTAAATTGGCATTAAGTAGCCGTAGAAATGGACTATCTTATTGTTAGGGTCCAAGAATAACAGCCTTACCCTGCAATGCAAGGTTCTCTCAATAAAGACAAATTAGATTGTCACCAATTACGTCAGCTCCCCAAACCACTCCTAAATCAGTCTCTCAGCGGTATCAGAGATGATACAGTGATTGTCTTAATCCTTGTGGTCAACAGCTGGCCCAACCTTCTCCGATACGTAGTCGCTTTCAAGTGCGAATTCTAACAGCAGCATTAGCCAGCACGTTCCGGAAACAGCTGAACGATGGGAATACTTACGATCTGCCTTGGTGTGCTTGAACTTTCTTGCAGGTACGCCGTTCTCAAAGAGAATGTCGATCTCACCAAAGGTACGATCCTTCGTCTCAGGAAGACGGAACCAGCACCAGAGGAGACAAAGCGCATTTGTTCCGGCATAGAAAAGACCTGTCTTGGCACCCCAACCCCAGCCTGGACTTATCGTTAGCATCTCTCCTATGGCTATCATGGCGCCTTGCAGATGGACTTACCAGACGCCGCAATCATCCTTGGTGTAACAGAGTTGTTGAAGATGGCAGTAAGGTTATACACAAATCGCCCGATAACAATAGTCTTATACCTAAGCCGTCCTGAGGGAGTCTCGGCGACAATAGGATAACACACCGGCCCAATAGTAATCATGTTGCACAGGGTTGATACCACAAAGAGCAGGCCAATGGCAAGGTAAGCGTCTTTGCTGGTCGACCATCCGAGAGCCCCGATGGCAATAAGGCAGCAGAACATGAATACCAGACCACTCATATAAATAGTCGCGCGTCCGAATCGAGGGAAGAGAACCCAGCAGATCATGCCGCCGATAATGTAGCATGCTGAGAGGGAGATGTTGAGGTTGAAAGACTGGACTGTGGACCAGCCGGCGGCTTGGAGGAAGACGACGACGAAGCCGAGAATGGCGTTTCCGCAGAGGATTTGGGCGGCCCAGACAACGCAGTTCTGCACACAGGTTAGAGTCAAATGGCAAAGAAGGGACAAAGAAAGGTCTCACAATTTCGGTTCGGCGCAAGTTGGTACCTCTGAAGCACTCGAGAATAGAAGCTCCTCCAGTCTCGGCCTTTTCCAAAGCAGTGGTATGCTGAATATACGCCAAGCTCGCCTCAATCTCTGTCTCGCTATTTCCATCGTTCGAGGCAAGTCTTCGCAGGGATGTCCTAGCGAGCTCGATCTTACCGCGACGGACGGCATTCCATGGAGATTCGGGGGCAAAGTACGCCACGAAGAACAACGGGACTGGCCAGATCCACTGAAGGTAGAAGGGAAGCTTCCAGGCCAAGTTGCCCTCGATGTTTAGGCATGCGCGGACGACGAGGGATGAGATCAGAATGCCTAGGCCCCAGCACATGCAGACCCAGGCGGTGACGTATGGACGGAGGATCGTGGGGACGACTTCGCAAGCGTAGGTGGTAGATAGTGTCTAACGTAGTTGTTCATCAGTAGAGCTTCATGAAGTAGAAATGCTTGTCACTTACCTGGAAAACACCCCAAGCAACACCGCACAGCGCCTCGCCGAATGCCAGGACGGACAGCGACGGCGCAAAAGCAAGAATGAAGATGGTGCAGACAAGATAGGCCATGAAGACCATCATTGTCATTCGAGCACCGAACCTATCTTGTGCCCATGCGTTGATCAAAAGACCAGCCAATTGTCCTACTTGCGACGAGTTGGAGAGGCCAGATTGCCAAGCCGGGGTGATGACCTTCTTGCCATCTGCGGCGCTGTACTCGCCGAAGTGGTCTTGGAATTGTCCTAGGCCGTAGTAGGATCCGAGCTGTCATAAACCAAGTTAGCCAACTTCCTGAAGCTAGGTAGGCATAGGCTTGTCGCGTACCATGACCAGATCATAGCCCTCCATGACCAAGCTCATTGACAGGATCAAAGACCAAAACACAGCCTTTTTGTACTTCTTGAGGGCTTGGCGAATGGTGAGGTCTTTGTCAGCGGCTTGTCCATCTTGAGCGCGCTGAATGAGCTCGATGGTGCGAGGATCGGCGAGGTCAAGACCCTCGAGCGTGTGCTTGTTCACAACGGTGTTGTCTGCACCCATGATTGCGATGCGAAGATGCCAATTGATAGTATGTCGACCGCTATTGTAGATCTGTCTGTGAATGTCGAGGATCGCTGTTACTTATCCTTCGCGTTCATCATGAGGGGTCGGCTTCTCCCTTTTAAGTCATGCTCTTGTCAGTGTCAACCCCGTGGGGAACTGAACTCTGCTTTGACCCCAAAGTACGTAGTGCGGAGAACCATGAGCCTGGACCTCACTTGACTGAATGTGGCGCCACAACTGCTGAAGATACCGGGTCTAGCATTAGCAGAACCAATTGGCGTCTTTCAAAGGCGAAGCCTCATGGCGCATCCCACCGGATTTCCGACACGAGATGTCATCCCACCGCGAACTTTATTCTAAGACATCCATCCCACCGGAGACGCGTCTACTCGCGAGCTACAGTTGTAGGATTGTTTAAGCAGTTTTATTCAGCTAGGACACAGGAGCTATTGCGAGCTATGTAAGTCACACGACTTCTGTAATAATGTCGAGCAATGCTGCCACTTGCGCCTCCAAATCAACATTCTCATCGTTTGATGCTGGGGGTGCTGTCGCCACCTCCTTTTCGTTTTTCTAGGCATATCAGAAGCCGGTGGGTCTTGTCTACAGGAGAAGAAACGGCAGACTGATGGCAAGGAGGCGCTCTCGGCGAAGTCATCTTGAGTATGAACTGAGAGGCGATTGGTGCGGCAGTCTGTTCGCCGATGTTTATTAGAGTAGTAGGCTAGAATCTACAGCGAGTACATTGGCGATTCGTGTGAGTACTCCATAGTAGGCAGTAGAAACGACAACCAATATATTGGCGATTAGTGCGGCAGTCCGTTTACCAATATTTATTCGAGTAATACAGTAGAAACTACAGCTAATACATTGGCGATCGTCAGATGAACCAAAAGCTGTGCAGAGACTTCATTCATCCTACAAAAAGGCCAGACTATAATGGGCTGGGATATCATAGATCCAGTTACTTAGTATCAACTAATCTTTGTCTGACTTCTTCTGCTTCAAGGCTTGTGATTCATGTTCAACCGCCGTGGTATGACCGTCGAACGCAGCAGCGATAGCTTCGAGACTTGGACCCCTTTGTCTCGACCAAAAGTTTCTAAACTATAGAAAGCTCGATAGTAAGCCAGACCACATAAATAATGTAAAATTTCGACACCAGTGTCTGGAGAGCGATAGGGTTGACCATGGTGTTGATAGAATTACTCGCTTTTCCGAAGAATATGAGGAGCGAGGAACCCCTGGCACGAATGGGATACGGAAGGATCTCGACATGATATGAGTAGAGGAGCGCGTCGAAGGCCAAGTTGTAGAAGGAGTAGAAGAGGGAGAGCATAACGATGATGGCTTTTCCTGCGGCGGTGTTGTGATCTTCGTCGAAGAGACTGGCGCAAAGGAATATTAGCCAGTTGAAGATCGTGAGGTAGATATTGAGAATGTTGCGCTCTCAAGCATCGCTGACACCAACAGTTTCGAGCACACGAACAAGGTATCAAGAAACGAGACTGTTGCCTTACCACTGACTGAAGCAGCCAAGAGAAACCAGAATAAACACTCGCTTCCGACTCTCAGGTAGCGTCAGGAGGTCCTCCCAACCTTTCTCTGCTTCGATGTTTGCATCTGGATGAACTCAAGCTTGGCAAGTTCATCGTCCTCATTCCCTTTAGGAAGCCACTTGATGAGCAGAGTCTTTACTTCTTCATTGCAACCATTTGCGATGAGCCATCGAGGAGACTCGGGAAGCAAAAAGATGCATGTGATGGGAAGCAGAGCAGGGGCAGCCTGTAGAAGAGACAGTATATTCCACGTCCATTCACTCGGAGTTCTAAAGGTTCCGAGTATCATTCAAGTAGCGAGGATAGCACCGATATGTCCAGATATCTGATATAGAGATGTAATGACTTGTCATTCTTTCGGGCGGGCGAGTTCGTCGATGAGCATGGAGTCGTAGGCGTTTGCGAAGGCTAGGCCAGAGCCGATTGTGGAGCTGGGGATGAGGAAGATGGCGACTCAACAGCAATTAGATGAATCAGTTAGTGATCTGAGTAGAGCTACTTACAGTGAAAGAGGCACCTTGGATGACTGCGCCGATGATCATGATCACAGCGCCAACGGCATACGCAGCTAACGCAGCAACGCGCTAGGGTCTGTTGGCTGGCGGAAAGCAACCAATCAGCAGACTGGTTACTATGGATCCGTGTGCTATGAGAGCTATGATTGATCCGGACTAGATAAAGCCCGAATTTCCCTTTAGCAACTAAAGGTGTAAGTAGGGGACGAAATTGACGGCTTGGGTTAGATCAAATTGAGCGGGGCGGATACCCTAGATCAAGCTAATAAGACTCCATTCAGGTGATCACAGCGATCACCGACCAAGCTGGTCTAGGGCGTCGCGACAACGCATCCGAGAGTGAGATGGCAGACATGATACCAAGCAGTGCGAAGTTAACCAAAGTAATAGCAACTGCTAAACAAGTCGGCATGATGGGGAGACAGAGACTAGAGAAGATTCTTATTCTAGTAGAATGGAGGCGCGACGGCAACGGGTTCCTGAATTCTACAGTCTAGGGTAAGGATCTACTCGTCAAAGACACGGCCTGCATTCTTCGCCACAGCCAACGTCCGTTTTGCCTTCAAGACTACCTATCATTGCCCATGTTGTTGTGATCAGTGTAATCAATGGGACAGAGGGTGAGTGAGGTTTTATGGAGGGACTGACAATGATTGAAGCGATGATGTGCAATACCTTGACCTTTGAAACACATACCTACCTACTCGCTCACCGTTCGTTACTCCGCACAATATCATGGGCCTTCAGCCCCCTCCCTGGGAGTAGCGTTGACCGTGCTGTGTTGTGGGGTCCACGTGAAAGTCTGCTTGACTCAACGACCCCCCACGGGGCTGGATCTAATGTCACGTCATCTCCACAACCCGGGAAGCGAAGCCTTGGAGAGTAGCAATTTTCGGATGATGCCGTTGGTACATGACTCGAGCAACGAACGAATGCTTCCCGTGAGCCCAAATTTCCCCTCCAACCAAAAAGACCCGCGATAACAAACCGAAGCCCGAAATACACTACGTAACTAAGCCTATTCCCTTTCATTATGCCAATACCTGTCATACTATAATTACCTAACCGGGACTTGACATCTGATCAGTACCACCTGCTCAACGCAGTGGCAGCTCGCAATCCTCGCGCCGTCGTCGTCAATCTTTCAGCATCTCCCGTCACAGTATCTCCCTTCATCGACCAGGTGCCGCGCTTTCTACAAGCTTGGTTCGCAGGTCAAGAGTGCGGCCATGCCATCGCCCGCGTTCTACTCAGACAGCTGAACCCCTCGGGTCGACTGCCAATGTCATAGTTGACATTATACGAGTAGTAGTCACGATAGTCAAGCTAATCCACCAGGCAGAGGAAAGATGAACTCGTCTCCAAATCCAAGACCACCATAAGTTGGCATACCGCCGTCAAGGCTCCAATCCCAATTATCGTGAAACAGTGATGCCATGAAATCAACGGGCTCTGGCTGCCCCTCTGTCGCTTGGGCGGCAGGTCCATCGCGGTTCTCTCCTACAGGGCTGACAGGCGGTCTAGGAGATGATGCCCGAGACGGAACTACAGAGTTGCGCATAGCTGCATCGGCATTAGCAACAGGGCCCTGGTAGTTGTGATGCAGCATTACATACAGAAGTGCGCAGACCGTGCCTGGTCTTTTAAAAGTACCAGGTGGTCCAGGTATCCCCTTGCTCGGGCATTTTCCCTGCCAATATCCCGAAGAAGTACCGTGGTGTTCTCCCAAGTGGCGTCGAGCTGTTGCTGGTTGAAATGCGTGCTTCCTCCAGCTTGGGCACACTCGGCGAGGATGATTATGCCGCCGCAAGTCATGAGATCTAGGAGAGCAACATGTCAGCAGTGCAAGCGTAACGACGGCGGAAAACTCCCATACAGAAGAATCTAAACCACCATGCTCCTGTCGCCTCCACTTCCCACGCCGCCCGCAGGGATGCTGATAACTCGTAGGCAACCTGAACACACGTAGTGGCACATTGAGCCTGAAAGACATCCTGCAAAGTGCTGGCATCGATGCCAGCATTATCCAAGCCGGAGCCCGCACCCTGTCGTTGTCGTGGTCGTCTTGCTGCAGCGCAGAATGAACTGAAACTAGGCCTGTACAACAAAACCCTCAGGTGAAGGAACCTTGCATGCAGCACATTTGTCTGTCGCCTCAGAATATGGCCCCTGGCTCCTTGCTGCTTCGATTTGTCGGCATCCCACCATCTTAGATCGCTCACCAAAGAACCTTTGAAATCTTCGAGCAGACCGTCTAGATGCACAAGGGCGCTAAAGTCGGAGGATGGACTGGGCCAGTAGATCGAAGATAGAATCTTGCCGAGAATCTTCGCTAGTCGGATATTCTCGACTAAGAAAAGGTTTTGTGATACTATTCCTTCTGGTTGGCGACATGAGGTGTTGTCGGGGCAGATGAACTCGTCGTCCACGGCAGCGGGAACGCAAACGCCCTCTGTTACTTGCAGAACTGGTGGTCTCCCCAAGGTCATGCATACTGCCCTGAGATAGTGTTAGTCAGTAATCAGTACGTGTCCTTATCGACCATGACTAACATTTCTAGGTGTACGCATCCATACCAAACCCTCCGACGCACTTCATTCTCCATGGCAGATCTCCGATCAGCATGCTTGTCTGTGTGTAGACCCAGTCCCACAGCGATGCGACACGCCAGGCCGACGGTGTTGTAACACCTTATGGGGTGCTCACTCGAGTGCGCGTAGTCGCCTGCCAAGAGCAACGCCTGCACATGTGACAGGTCGCCCTTATCAAGGACATCCATCTGCAACAAGCTTCTCATTCTTGAGCTGAACATCGCCGAGGCAGATTCCTTCTCCGGTAGGTCCGAAAGCTCGCATCCGAGGGCAAACATGGCGTTCAGGGCGCAAAAGAAGGTAGTTTCAGGACACTGGTCTCCTCCCAGGCCAATATCGCCGGTCTGGCCCGTCTGCGCCCCCGGATATCCACCTGGCGTCCATAAGGACTCGTACCGTTTCTTGAACCAAGTAGAATGCGTCCAAGGATAGAAGATATGCACATTGTCGAAGTACAGGTCCAGGAATTTATCGGCTACTTGTCTTGGTGGCAACGCGAATTCGGCTGTTAGAAGTGACGTTGCGGAACTACGGTCCCGATTCCGAGGTGGGGCCGTTGAGCGGCGGCTGCGGCGGTCGGGGTGAGGAACCTCTCGGAGAAGGGAGTGAACCGAGGATTGACCAAAGAACTCATCTTCTTGACGGTCCAGTGTGAGTGTTGTAGCGCCCATTGTGCTCACGGGGCTTGGGCCGTTTGTTGTGGCGTGGATTGTACCGGGTCTGGGGCTTTTGGGGATGAGTTCTGCATCTTGGCGGAGCTGGTCGATCACCAATTGCATGTCCTGCACTTGTTTCTGCAGTGATGTAATGTACCTAAAACATCCATTACCCAAAAGACAGTACCTCAGTTAGATGGAGGACTTACTCTTGTTCACTAAGCTGTTTTGCCGTGCCCGCAATGACAGTGTAAACACATCGCGCAGCTGGTTCCCCTCTCTTTCTGCAGGGATTACAAACTGGCTTCGACCCATCACATTTGATCTTCCGTTCGCGACAAGTGTCACATGCCAATGCGACTCTTTTTCGCTTGGCAGGACGTGCTACTATTTCTTCTTCCTGTGCTTGCGGAATGTCCATTGCGAAGAAAAGAGCGGGGGAATTGATGAAGCCGAGATTGAGGGGAGGGTCTGCCTTTTTTACGGGCTGTACCCGGTGTTTCTCGGGTGGAATGGTATGGGGAACGGAAAGTATCCGTTGAGGACTATCCGTGTTTGGGTTAGAGGGTTGTTGACGGAGAGTCTACCCGGGACTTATAATCGGCTCATGGGTTCTTTTATGTTCAAGGCCCCAAATATCATGAACAGTCTCCCCGGGCCATTGTAGGTGATGATTCATAATTACCAACTCCGCCAATCCTATTCCATCATGCTAAAGACACCATATCGTGCCTTGCTCGGGTGTTTGAAAAGACCTTCATCACAGTGTGTAGTGGGTCTGACATCAAGACGCGTTTCTCGATTCGCCCGGAATGTAAGTGACGGCACATTGGAGTCCAATGGTCAGAGTCGGACACAAGAACAGCGAAAAAGACCAGTCTTTCTTGCCTCGGCATTATCTGCAACAGCAACAACCATCGGGGGAACATTGTTATACACTATAGCCAGCCATGACAAGCAGAAAGATGATGATTCCCATTACGCAAGTCGAGCAGAGATGGAGTTGGTAAGTCAAAAGTAATGAGGATATCGACCAAACAGACCTAATTGAGATAAACAGGCAGTGAAAGAGATACGGAAAGCACTCGGTGAGGATGCAGTCAGTATAGAAGATGAGATTCTTCATTCTCACGGTTACTCGGATTGGTCGACCATAAATATCGAGCGGCTGCCAGTAGCTGTCACGTTCCCCGAGACTACGGAAGAGGTCGCTACAATTGCAAAAATATGTCACAAGAGACGCGTACCGATGAGTAAGTGAATCCCTGGGAATGGCCTGCGAGCTAACTAATGGCCAAAGTTCCTTATTCTGGTGGTTCAAGTGTTGAAGGCCACTTCTCTACGCCTTTTGGCGGCGTGAGTGTTGACTTTGTCAACATGAACCAGATTCTTGAAGTTCATAGCGACGAGTGAGTGGTATCACCCAGGGATTTGTTAAGGATGATGCTGATTGTGCAGCCTGAATGTCGTTGTTCAGCCTTCGGTTCCATGGATGGACCTGAATGAGAAGATCAAAGACACCGGTCTATTCTTCCCCATCGATCCAGGCCCTTCTGTAAGTCTCCCCATTCGACAAGAAGGTATTTCTTCTTACATATATCGCAGGCCCAAATTGGTGGTATGGTTGGGACAAACTGCAGGTCAGTGCGCCTAATTGAGGAAAAGAAACTAGGTCTAACAGTGAGTTAGTGGAACGAATGCCGTCAAGTACGGTACCATGAGAGACTGGGTGGTGAACCTCACTGTGGTCTTAAGCGATGGCACCATCCTCAAGACCCGACGACGGCCGAGAAAGTCATCAGCGGGCTACAACCTTAACTCACTCTTGGTAGGATCAGAAGGAACCCTGGGTTTCGTCACCGAAGCCACGCTGAAGTTAGCTCCCATTCCTGAACATACTGGCATCGCGGTAGTCACATTTCCATCAGTCAAAGCCGCAGCGACCATGGCCATCGAAGTCATCCGTCGAGGCGTACCGATCAGTGCCGTCGAGATCCTTGACGAGGTACTTATGAGCGTCATCAACAAAATGGGCGCGACATCTCGGAAGTGGAACGAAGTCCCGACGCTGTTCTTCAAGTTTAGTGGTAGTGATGCTGTAGTCAAGGATAGTATCGCACAGGTCCGGAGTATTTCCAAGAAGCATGATGCAAATAGTTTCCAGTATGAGAGTGATCCGCATAAGCAGAAGGCTCTGTGGTCGGCTCGGAAAGAGGCACTCTGGAGCATGATGGCACTTCGCGAAACAGATGGACATGTTTGGTCGACGGATGTCGCTGTCCCTCTATCCCGAGTATCCGAGCTTATAGGTCTGTCTGCGTGTGCGCTTGCTCCCTTCACGGTAATTACTAACCACGAATAGACATATCCAAGAAAGAGCTTGTCGAGCTAGGATTATTTGGTAGTATCCTCGGACATATCGGGGATGGCAACTTCCACGAGACAATCCTATTCGAGGAAAAGCAGCGCAAAGAGGTCGAGGACTGCGTCCATAAGATGGTTTCACGAGCAATTGAGATGGAGGGAACATGCACGGTAAGCGATGTAACTTAACTGAAAAATGAGATATCTAACAATAATGCCCAGGGTGAGCATGGTGTCGGGCTTGGAAAGAAGGAATTTCTCCGCGAGGAGGTTGGGGAGGTGCCGATTCAAGTCATGAGAGCTATCAAGACAAGTCTGGATCCACTATGGTTGATGAACCCAGGAAAGATCTTTAATCGCAGAGACCAGACTACTTGATAGTAGAGGAATTCAGGATGATCTGATCTTTGTGCTACAGATAATAGGCGACACAGTAAGCGGCCATCCCGAGCGTGACAATCACCAGGCCTTAGCCATAAGCGGCGACAGTAAGCGGCGGTTCAACTGGTCATCTTACACCCCGATTCGGCACTTTTTCATTCTCCAAAGACCCTTTCAGGGCACCATTGTGTTGCATCGCTTACGGTGATCCCGCAATTCGAGCGGGCCGTACCGGGTAACGTAGAGTTATTACTCCGTAGTGTCTGTCTATCGCTTCCACTCAGCTACGCGGTAGCTTATACAGACTTGGCTATATAACCATAAAGGCTTCCTCGCATCTTACAGCTTGAGACCAAACATCAGAGAATATTTCACCAACTATTCTACACCACATACCCATTCCTAGTGAAACATCTAAACGTCACACAATGGTTTCTTTCCGCGACATTAGTCTTCTGCTCCTCGCAGCCCCAATCACCCTCGCAGCACCAAAAGCCCCAGCCGAAGTAACCGTCAAAAC